>JAPYZS010000234.1:0-107335 GCA_030522925.1 Trissolcus japonicus | reverse complement strand
TTCGCCATATATGCATGCAAGCAGCATATATAGGATTCGCCATATATGCAAGCAGCATATATAGGATTCGCCATATATGGGATTCGCCATATATGCAAGAATATATGTTGCATATATGTCACATATATGGCACATTTATGCCGCATATATGTTGCATAAATATCGCATATATGTCTGCCTATATACAATTTTTGCTTGGGGTATGTTCAAATGCAATTTTTTTTTTTCAAAAATTCCGTTTTAACATTGTATATCCAGAATGAAAATGATAAGAGTGAAAATGATTTTGGTATGCTATAAACATAGACGAGAGGTTTTATAAAATCAATGACTTGCAGTGGTCTTCTCCACGATGAATAAATGTGTTTTCGTTCAAAGCACGCTTCACTGTTACAGGTCCGCATAAGCCATTGTTTGCTGTAATACAATTGTACAATTAATCATCCGATTGAGATTAATTTGATTGCATTTCTAATCACTTCTTCCAGTCCAATTTTCATTATTGCGAATTCGAAATTATAAAACTCCAATGAATAGGAAAAATGAAATAAATCATTGTCCAATAAAAATCATCATTATGAAAATAAAGTTACAAAATAAATCAATAAAAGAAAAACGAAATTAACCATAATTAAAATGGCAGAATAGAAAATTGTTCCTAAGGTTTTGCATTTTTATACCAAAAATGTATTCGGCGCTTTACCCCTGCGAGTAGACAACATGTTTTACCTCTTTACATAAATTGTTGCCGGGATTAAAATGATTATAATAATCAGTGACTAATGAAAAAATTTTATATTGGAACAAAAATGATTCCACTAATTGGACAAAATTATTCATTGATCAATATTTTTATTCAAATGTTGGCTTAAATTTTAAACTTTAAAATTGCAATTTAAAATCACTTTGTTGAAGCGTATCGCGAGTGTTATATATCATGTCGTTACACGGGTGACAACAACTATAAAGATGCGTCGAACGAATGCTTAAAAAAGTGTTTGGATGTATAATATGTATGAAGGAAGACGCGAGGAACGCGTGACCGATGAACAGTCGTGTCGATGCATGTGCCGACAAGCGTTTAAAGACTCGTCTTTTCTGACATCAGGCCGTTGGTTTTGTTTGTCTGTCACGTTTGAGCATTTTTAAAATCCTATATTTAAAAAAAAATATTAAGTTTAATCTTTTGTTGCAGTTTGAATTTGTTATAATCAATCATCAATTGATTACAAACACACCGTCAATTTTTTTTACAAATTTTAATGACTAATTATTTATTACTTCTCGTTGTAAAATAATCGTGAAGACTTAATTTCATGCACCTGCAAAGCTTCGGTCAAGTTGTAAAAAAAATTAAAAATTTTAATGAGCATATAAATTAAATGTAAATCAGTGACAAAAAGTGTGCGGTTCGTAATATGCACTCACGTGTTGCAACTCCGGTAAACTCGCGTGATGAGATCCTCGCTTTTGTTTTCCGTTTATGTGTGTCAGCAATTTAAATTGTGCCGCTTTGTGTACATTAATATGTTAAACATTTCAATATCGATTTGTCCTTCGGCACTTGAGATGATTCTTAAGATTGCAAGAACGAGAAACAGAATGGCATAGACAAGCCTGTAAAACATTTTTTTTTTTTTCATAATTTATTCGAAAAAAAGTGAAAATAAATTAAATAAAAAGTAAAATAATAAATGAAATAAAACTGAAATGAAATAAAAATGTTGAAAAAAGTTCATAATAATTTGTTAATATTAAAAGCAGATTAACATAGTTTACTGGACTGAAACATTTTTCTGCTTATCGGAGGGACCTGGCGCAAAAACGTCGCGAAACATGAGGAGAAAAAAAAAGGGATTGTAAAAGAAAAAAAAATGTGAAGTAAAATAAAAGGTTCGAGGTGCATTGTCGTGCAAGAAAGACGAACGTGACGCGTAATATTGCGATCGGGTCGCGAGCTAGGTGGTTAGTCCATGTAAGAATGACACGAGCGGTTATCTGAGCGGCCACGCGATATTGTCATCAGAGCGGGCGGGGCGCTGATAACATCGCCTTACCCCTTGAAACAAGTCGCGCAAAACTCCAGCGGCCTTTCCCTGCCCGCTTGCGATCCGACTGCTCGAGCGATACGCCGCAACTACCCCTCACGCTCCTCTTATCTAGCACGCGAATTAGTCCTACAGTATTTAACTTCTTACTTCCACCGCCTTGCGTTTTTTCTGTCCCTTCTTCGTCGTTCAAGATAACGACCTCGTTCGTCTTTTTTTGCATTGTCTTTTCAACGATGACAATGCAATGACGATATACAAACAACGATGAATATCTTTCCCGTAAATCGATCGTAAATTTATTTATAGAAATTTAGATATAGTTAAACGAATAATTTATTCAAAGACTTTGAAAGGAGTAATAATTTAAAAGTTGTGCTACCCGTTATCTAATTAGAAGCATGTTGTTTTGAGAATCGCGAATCGCACATCATATCTTTATTACTAAAATAAATTTTTTTTTCAGACCAATTCGCGTCTTAGATTAACAGCTCAACATGATTACTGTATTTATGTCACGCATATGAAGATATGCATTCAAAACAAAGAACTGCACGTAAAAAGGAATTAGGTCAGTCGTTATCAAACCAAAAATGAGATTTCGATCGAGAAATGTCAATTGAAAAATAGATCCGATGTGATAATGCAAAATTTGTTTTGCATATTTTTTTATTCATCTTTTGAAAATGAGATTAATGAAATTTTGTATTATTTTGTTTTGTTTGTTTTTTATTAGAGAGCGTAGAAAAAAAAAAGTGGATGATTTTCGAAACATCACTCTGAACTCTTATCTTGTTGTAAACCAAGTACTTGAGTGGATTCAAAGCTTAAGATAACCTGCTGTGTGCGATCCCACGCTTACGTGTCTCTTTTAGATTATACACTCTCAATGAAATAGACATATTTCAAAACCCCTTTTCTTTTATCTTCTTTTTTTTCTACATCGCTGATTCGCATTTGAAAACACTAATTTCGTCTCTGACTTTTATCACCCATTTATCGTTAAACAAATTTTGATACATTCATTACTTTTGTTTCAATGCACGATAAACGCACCAGTCTCTCTAGCCAATTGTTTTTATTAATTTTTTTTTATATCCACCACCCAAGCAAAAATTTTATATATGCAGACATATATGTAATTATATATGCGACATATATGCAATTATATATGCGACATATGTGCAACATAAATGCAACCATATATGCAACATAAATGCAACCATGTATGCAACATAAATTCAACCATATATGTGGCATACATGCAGCATATATGTTTCCTTTTGCCTGGGCAGCTTCTCATCTCATATCACTGCAAAAAATATTATCTGACAGAAATCTGACATCAAAAAACTTTAAACCGAATTTTAAATTGAAATTTTGTGAATACTTGAGAAAATAATCTGAGTTTAAGTTTTGATTCAGAATGACTCATTGGACTCATTAGACTTTATTTCTCATTAGACTTTATTTATTTAGATCATTACTTTAAATAAAACTGTAAATAAAACGTTGAAAATTCAATTGAAACAACAATGATTTTTATTTTAAAAAAATGTTATAAAATAATATTATTAAGTATTTTTTTAATTGTAAAGATTTGTGCATGTTTCATATTGGTTTTGTACATGTCAATCATCTTGACTTCAGATTGGATTTTTTGTAGTGTATTTTCCAAGTCAGGTGTTATTTTATGTGAAAATGTTTCGTGCAAAAAAAGTTAGATTACGTTCTTCATCTCGAGGTATTTGAAAAGATTTTAATGATCAGACTTTAATGGTTTTGACTTCTCGGCTCTCAGTTCTTATTCAAAAAGCTATATGTTACTGCTTTTACGTTTTTTTCTTTCTTCTTAATGTTTTATGAAACAAATTAGAGCAAAATAACGATGGCAATAAGAGAGTATGTTTTTTTTATATAGTTTCAAATTGCATGCAAATAAATAAATAAAATGTATTCATTCCTATATTATAAATAAAAATTATTTTATTATAATTATAATTTAAAAAAAAATTTTAGTTGACGAAGTTGTTCTTGAGTTTATAAAAAACAACTTTGTCACTTAAAGTATATCGAAATTCGAAATTCTGTCGATACTTTTTCAATTTGAAAAAAAAAAAAAGAAATTCCAAGCGCTGGTACGGTCATTGCATCCGGCCCTTCAATTATATTGTACGTTTGACAGCGGCTTTCTTATCTGTTAAATAGATTTGCGTGCAAAAACTTTTTCGTCCCTTTGGGAACTTGACGCTTAGCTTGGTCGCGATATTTCTCTGATTGTTGAATCGTTCGTCTTTTGGTTGCGTGAGTCCGCATGACCAGCGGTGTAGATGCAGACGACGGAAAAGAGAAAGATCCATTTGTTCTACCCTTGGGAGTGTACTTGTGAAACAAAACCGTCCGTTTGTGATGTGTGCCGAGATCTAGGCTGCTACTCGACTTAAATTTTAAATTTAAAAATTAAAAAAAATAAGCATAAGTACAATTAATAAAACATCATTATGAAATGGTAAAATAAAACTAAAATAAACAACTAAAATAGATTTGTTTTTTTTTTTTTCAATCTTTCAACCTCAGGTCGTGCGTGGGAATGAAGAAGAACCGTGCAAAAGAGCAAACTAAATTTGAACGGCCTCATCTCGTTCTTTGATGAGAACGTTTCCGTTAGATTTATAAAGGCATCAAAGAATAATACAAAATCAGATAATTTCATCATTATAAAAAAACGAAAATATGAAAATATTTCAAACCATTTTTAAAAAAATTTTTCAATTGAATGCTCTAAATCCATAAGTATAACGGAACAAAAGAAAAAAATTTTAATAAGAAACATCTTCATTATTTTTCTTTTTTATTTTAATCATTTTTTCAATCAGATTTTTAATCAGGTTGCATGATTACATAATGATTCATGCACAAGTTCAAGTACTTTTTAAATGTCTCAGCCTCTGTCATGTGCATACGATTATCTCTTGTCGTAAATTCAACAGACACCAAGCGCAGTTTCGAGGAGGTAATTACGTACCGTGTAATGGCATATGGCTGATGTGAAGAGACGACCATCGTTGAAGAAATCCTTTTGTGAGCCGACTCAAGAGTCCAGGACATATTATGTCTGCGTATCTAAAAATTCTCAGAACAATAACGGAAATATAAATTCAAGACCAACCCTAGAAAAAAAATTATGCATTGTTCATCCGTAAAACTTACTGGCAATATATTATTTCAGAAATCATATATTTGGTAACATAGTTATTGTTTACCCAAATCCAAACTCACTTATATAAAAATTTATACTGCATATATGCTGCTATATATGCGACATATGTGCTGCCATATATGCGACATATATGGTTGCATTTATAATGCATATATGGAATTCGCCATATATGCAAACATATATGGGATTCGCCATATATGCAAACATATATGGGATTCGCCATACATGCAAGCATATATGAGATTCGCCATATATGCAAACATATATGGGATTCACCATATATTCAAACATATATGGGATTCGCCATATATGCAAGCATATATGCTGCATGTGTCACATATATGGCACATTTATCATTTATCATATATACGCACATTTATTTGTCGCGTAACTTTCGCATATATGTCTGCATATATAAAATTTTTGCTTGGGAATTTATAATCATTTTCAGTAGAGAAATTTACGTTTGACCTAAAATACATGCATCAACAAAAAACAAGATAAAAAAATACGCTTTTAGATGAAAAAGATTTTCCAGCTGATTTTCACGGTTTCGAAATCAGAAATGATAAATCAGGGCAAATGAGATGGCAATTAAATAAACATAGCAGCTGTTGATGAAGACGAAAAATGTTGTGGATCGAGTCCGTAACATGTGACGCTCTTCGTATAATAGCGATTTTGTTTGTGACGAAGAGAGCGCGAGAAGTGAGAAACGAATAATCGGAGAGGGATCGACGCTTTGAGCCCAACGGGCGGACATGTGTGAAATTAGCTTAATCTCATGGCTCGGATGACAATAGAGATACATGCGTGGTTCGTGTACGACACGTATTGACTGTCCGGGTGACAAATCTCGCCCCTTGCAAACCCGTCCCTTTGCTGTCTCCAGCCTGTGTAAATATATTAGAGGATCATCTCCGCATTGACGTCTCCAAACAAACGTGCTGTCACTTTTCAACAGTTGTAACCCGACAATATTATTTTTCAGGTCACTGTTACAATTTTTCAAAATTCCATCAAGCCCTTTTTTGAAAACGATGAAAATGTTTACATTTTCATATAACAACAAACATAAAATTCAAATGAAGCACCGTTACACTACTTAGCAAATTGTGAATTCAGCAAAATGAGTAGACAAATTTTGCTGTTACTGTTTTACGTATTCATCGCACTTATTCATGCTGAATAAAAAAGTGATGCTGTAATTTTGCGCCAAGTGGGTACATGAATCAAAAATTCATGGCTTATCATTGAAAATCAAAAGTTGTGTCATAGAGAATGAAGGATCGCGAGTGGTTGAAAGATATTGACGGGGCAGTAATTTAACAATAAGCCAGCTGGCGCGTGCTGCGAAGGAAGGCCGTGTGACCCCTAATGTAGTTACACGATATAGTGTACTTTTCTATGCGTGCGTGCGCACATCGCCCAAACGCGCGGCGCCCTCTCGCTCGTTCCCGGGACAATCGACGGAGATGCTTCATCCCCTTTGTTATGGCGGTTCTCGCGTCAATGCACTCGCAATCTCTACGCTATTTTTCTCGTTTACCATCCTGCAATGCACAGCCAAAAGCCTCTGCTAATTGAGTCATTTCGGCCTTTTAAACAGATTCCACGCCTTGAATAACATTATCGCTAAACCGCTATATATTTTTATTCATTTATTTTACAAATATTTTTATTTTTTAGAATTTTAAATAAACGTTATAAAATTTTTTGTAACAGGTAATCAAATTGAAAATTATTATTCTTGAACGTGTAAACCTTTATATTATACAAATGATCCCAATTATTATTCTAAAAAATATTTAAAACATCCGTAGTAAAATATTTTGACCTGATATATGAAACATATATTGACAATATGTTAACAATATATTGACAATGTATAAACAATATGGACAATATATTAATTATTTTGTATAGTCACTAATTTATTGACAACGTATAGTCCATGTATGGAAAATGTTTAATGATATATGGTCAATATATTGTCAATACATTGTCATTATATTGACAATATATTATTATTATGTGGTCAATATATGATTTTCTTAAAAATAAAACATTGACAATATATGGATCAATATATTATCATTTTTACTAGGGATTTTCCTAAGTAAAAAATATCATATATTGTCCGTATAATATTAATATATTGACAATATATGGAAAATATATTGACCATATATGTTTTCATATTTTTCATATATGGTGAATATATTGTCCATATATTGTCAATATATGATTTGCTAAAAGTAATATATTATCAATATATGGTCAATATATGATTTCTGAAAAAATATATTGTCAATATATGTTTTATGTATGGACAATCTATGATCCTTTTTACTATGGTTTGTTTAAAACATTGAAAAATAGTTTTGATGAGAAGTTTTGATTGTAACATCCAAGTCCGTTCATCTTGTGACGGAACAATCTAAACAGCATTATGATTAAGTAATAAAACATTTATGCCCCCTCGTCTTCCCCCGTTACTTCAAACTGAAAGACGTCCCCCGTGTACTGCGCGCCAACATAATGCACGTGCGTGTACTTTTTGAATGGCGAGATTCCTCGGCTGACTTCGACACGCATATAACCTCAATTGCACTCATGTTAGAAGTTAGAAGCTCGCGCACAAGGGCGTGACGACAGATGCAACGAAATTCATTTGCCCTAGCTGGGCGGCGCAGGTCTGCTGATTTTTCTATACGCGAGAGCAGATAGCAGCTCCAGCGCTATCCTCGACAACCCAGTCTGCTCCTGGATATACAGTTTTGATCTATAGATACCATCCAATTAATGAGGGGTTGCTTTTACTTTAACATTCTATATCATTTCAACATATCCTTACATATCTGATCATTGGATAGCATTTCTAATTCGTTTGCAACTTGAGTACACTCAAGTTTTTTTTCACAATGCATACTGGTTGAATGATTCTTATGTTTCTGGTCAATTGTATGAAGAAAAAAAAAGTCTACGCATTCTGTTTTTATTATTTTGTTTTAATTCGTCCACTAACCGAATGAATACAATCGAAGATTAAGTTTGATTTTGGTGTTTTGAGATTTGGACGAATGAAAATGAAGGATACAAGGGAGATAAAGGTTTTGGCAGTTGGTCAAGCTTGCAGTTAATTTAGGATCAGAAAAGCCCACACAATCGGGGCCCTAATCTTTGTCGCCCCTTGTCTAATCGGTTACGGATCGCGTGTCCAGCCCGCTGACCGGAAGCATGCGTTTCCAATCTCAGCTTGTCAGAGCCGTCAAAGCTCGTGGATCATCAGCTGTATTCTTCGGTCCTTAATCAAAAGTTTCGATACAGTCATCTGTTCGTGGACCAAAAATAAAAACAAAAAAAAACTGAATTTTGTTCATTAACTGTGAATCAAATTTATTGGGATAAAAAAAAATTAAATACAAACTTGTCGCACTTATTTACATAATTGTTCAATTTACAAAGGGCAAGTTTTGTTGGAGCGTTTTAATGGATTAATGAGCGGAGCCCGTGGCTTATAAATATGCTACAAGTTGATATTGATCGACGCTGAAAATTAATGATCGGGATCGATGCGGTATGCACGCACGTTTCATAAACTGCACTATAGCGGCACGTGCTCGTCACCGGCACCCTCTGGGAAAGTCAGGTCCGCGGTGGTTCGACTGACCTCTTTTGGCAGAGCCAAAACGGTCCCTCGTTGCAAAGTGTGGATTTTAGCATCACTACTTGTCATTCATAAGACTCAAACGATGTTTGATGATCAATTACGTGCAATTAACACGTGTTCCCAATTCACAAAACGGAAGAGAGCTTCTCGACGTTTTGGTATTGGCAAGGGGGGAACAAATGATTGGGGATGTTTTTGAGCTCGAGCTGCGATGATCTCTTTCGTGGGCGGATTTCTTTCTCCTGTTATAAGAGACAAAGCCGAGCGGGAGAAGCAATCGAACAATGGAGTACGATTACAGCATCTGACCTAATATAAAATAACACATTACAATGAGAATGCGCGCACGTACGACCGTTATCGTTAACGTTACTTTGGCACACGACAAATGTCGTTGCATGCCACCGGAAATCTTACGCCTACTTAAAAAAAAGTATACTTTCTTTCTCCGTCATCAGAGTGACTTCAATATTTTTGAATAGAAAACAAAACTTAGGATCCAGTGATTAGATATTTAATCTTGCTATGAACTTTGAGAGGATTGAAGTGTAGCGTTTAGGACAAAAATTTTTTTTCTCAATAGCACAACGGTTGAGAAAAAATTGTGACCAGCTTGGGCCTCTTCGTGTGCCCGCGATATCGCCGGGATACAAAGAGATTTTAGGAAAGTGGAGGTAAGGGTGGAAAAGGGTCATGAAAGCACTTTCTAATTTAGGACTCTTCTCGCGGACTCGCGGCATGTTTTCTGACCGACAAAAATCCGGTAAATGTGCATCACAGATGTGCTCAAAAAGAATATATTTTTTATAATTTTGTGATAGGTGAAGAAAATAAGTTGGTTTCATATTTTTTGTCCATGAATTTTATTTTTCATTTCAAAATTGACCGTCTTGTTTTTTCGATTCAAGTTCAGTTATAACATTACCGTAAGATTCTTTTTAGAATCTTTTTCCGTTTGTGCTTAAAATCAATTTCGTTACTCTCGCCAAAAAAGTTGGCTCCGTAAAGCAAATTGTGATTAAGAAATTGATTCGGAAAACGAAACAGAGACTCGGGTTGCGGAAACACAATCGGTAAATGATAGATAATAGTAGCGCTATGGCGCAGCGCCGGAAAGTCGCTTCCGCCGCGAGGTGAAAGACTGACGCATAATTTCCGGTCCAAGTCGAGCATCCATCGATCAAACACTCAGCTCTTCAGAGAGATAGGACGCGTGCCGCAAATTACACGCGATGATGCCCTTTAGTTTCTAGGATGATTGAATATATCTTTTTTTTTTTTTGGTTCGTTACCCAAAAATTTTATATATGCAGACATATATGCGACATTTCTGCAGCATATATGCGATATATATGCAGACATTTATGCAAAATTTATGTAACATATATGCGACATATATGTCACATATGTACAACATAAATGCAATCATATGTAGCATATATGGCAGCATAAATGCAATCATATATGTAGCATATATGGCAGCATATATGCAACATATGTGTGGCATATAGTATATTTATGCAACTCAGTTGCAAATAAATATTGCTGGGCCTTAAAATCTATAAAGTAATTATACAGTACATAGTTTACTATTTGGAATGTACAGCATGTTTGCCTGCCAACGGACTTTTAGTAAATATATTAGACTTATTTTAATTTTTTAAACTGCATGTTGTAAATATTGTTTCTTTTCCAAATTTTGAACATTAATTCGACACCGTTATACCATAATTAAAAGTAAAACATTAAATCCATCGCTAAATATCAGCACAAATGTTGTTTTATCTGAATTCACCGCAGATGAGAATAATTTTAGTTATTTTTCATCCGTTATATTTAATAAAAAAAGAATAATAAATATCCCTTTATTATTTGAAAATAGCATTAATTTCGTCCCGATCGCGGCGTGTCAGGGAAAGTTGAAAAAAATGCAAAAACTTGAGACGAATTAAGGTGTAAGGGAGATTTTGTCGAGTTTGATTTATAGCAAAACGGGTGGCTGTCAAAATGATCAGAGCAGGAGAGAGTGTGCGATACGTGCAGTCGCGCCAATTCTAAAATAAAGCTCTGCGTTAAAAAGTGAGACACTTGAGAATGCGAACTGCGTTCTGAGTATCACGGGAGCTGGCACCACAAAAATTAACTATAATATTTTACAAGCCCATCCGAAACGAGCTCGTTTGTCAAAGGGTTCTCGTTAAATACCACTGGCATGAGTAATCGTATCGATTTTGTTCCCTCTCTTGAAAATATGTTTTTTTTTCTTTTCTGTACATTTGAAACCTTTTGATCGCAAGTAAATTTTTTTTTAAATGAAATTAATATCTGATCGTCATCAAAGAATCATCTAACGACCTATGGTGACTGAAATTTGAATCTAATCTGATACTTTCACTCATGAATTCAATTCAGTTCTGTTTTGTTTTCCAGGCGTCATCCGTATTCAAAGTTGTCACTACTTGAAAGGAATATTTCGCTATCTCAGCAATTGTTTTGACTATATACGTATCATCGTGACATGAACCAGCCGCATCGGTTGTTGATCAAAGTTTCAAGCCATGCGCAGGTGGTCCGACAAAGTATTTTATTTTATTACAAAACACTGAATTAATTAATGTCAATGATATCAGTAACAAATTGTCAAATATGAATGTTCAATTAAAAATATTCGCCGTGTTTTTTATTCACTCAAGCAAAAAGAAACATATGCTGCATATATGCTGCCATATATGCTGCCATATATGCGTTATATATGATTGCATTTATGTTGCATATATGTGACATACATGCAAGCATATATAGGATTCGCCATATATGCAAGAATATATGCTGCATATATGTCACATATATGGAACATTTATGCCGCATATATGTCGCATATATAAAATTTTGGTTGAGAAACAATATTAATTGTCACATGGAACACTTTGTTTGTGATAAATGGTGGTGGGGAAAGGCGCCATGAACCCACGAGTCTCATATCGTCCAGAATTGATAAAGCCACCTTATACGTTCGCGACAGTTCCAGTCAGTCGTTTCGCTTTTGTAAACCCACCAACCCATCACATCAATGACGATCTTTACCGATGAATCAAGATTTCATAGCAGCCAAATTCACATTCACAATGGCCTTAGTGAGTTGAAAAATAATAGTATTCAATCAGAATTATTTTTTGGTACGGGTTAACAATTATGTTTCTTTTTTAATCAATTTTTCATCGTGCGGAAATTTGACATTTCTCTCCTAGTCGCAAAAAGCTCATTTTCTTCGACGCAAAAATTACAGTTTATTTGAAAAGTAACATAATTTGCTCATGCAATTCAAATTACTTTTATCTCTTATTTCAAAACTATGGTACAATTAATTTAATCTAACAAGATTAAAATTCAAATTTCGCGTTGACTGTAAAGTAGTGGAGGTTTTAATAAGAAAAAAAAAGTGGTTGTACAGAGAAGCAGAGCAAAAAGTCGGTTGCAAGGGACACGTGATTTTGATGAATCTAAATAGTCAATATTATTGGTCGTGTCGTTTCGTGTTCGGCGAACTTTAACGTACAAGAAGTGCCTAATAGCCTTATCGGCTTATCAAGTTCTTCGACGTCCTTGCCGGGCAGAGAATAGCCTCGGCACGCAAACCCCCCAACTACGTACTTCGCATGCTTTCAAACGAATTTGAAGACTCGATATGCTAACTACGAGAATGAGCAGCCACGAATAATTGTTTAGCCTTTGAACTGTGTGCATAACTCACATTTCTCATCTTGTTTTCAACTTCCAAACTAATGTCATTTTCAACTAACTTTAAATTCTCGTTTGGCGCTACGCTGGTCTTTTAATTCAAGATTTTGCAAAAATAATGATCATTTTCATAACTGATAAAAAAAATTAGTGTCCGTGTTAAATAAAATTCTGTGATAATGATAACAATACCTTTGTCGTTAAAAAAACATATTTCATATTTTTCTCGTGAATATCGATTAGGTGTATACGATTTTGTTACAAGATTAAATAGAAAAAAGATAGAAGTGAATAGACGATCTCTGATTTCTCTATGAAATATACAATTTACAAAATTTAATCGAACAATCTTATCGATATTCAAACTTGTTAGAATAAACATATTAATGCTTGAAAAATGATTTTTGATGTTCTTTAATATAATAATTAGGTTAGTAAATCCGTTATATTTGCTACAAGTAAACTCGAAAACAAAAAATAGATAATTAAATACAGGATGATTTCTTTGCCTGATTAAAATCTTTGTCTTCTGAATGAGTGACAAACTAATAAAAATGCAGTGTTTCAAGTTTTTTTTTTATTTTAAAAGTTTCAGAACCAACTAATTGATCGTGCCATGCGAACATCAATTTAGACTTCGCGAAGAAGTATTTTTGTGTCCTTAGATTTTCTTTCTTCAAAGACGGATGAATAACTTTTCAACGCAACGATAACTACGGCCCCAAAGAATTTCGCTAGGTGGTTTGGGGTGTCGACTGGAGAACGCTGGGGGAGAAAAATGAGTGAAATCCATTAGAGGGAAAGACCGTGTATCTGACCTACGTTGCTCTCTGTAACAGTATATATATATATATATATATATATATATACCAACTTGAGCGAGGTGTCTGCAATGACCAATCAAAATTCAACATTTTTTTATTCCAGTACAGTTTCAGCTTTGTCAAATGTTTTGGATGTATGATTCCAATTTGAAAATAAGCAACCCAATTTCACATGTTATAGTCATTTTCAACGAAATGTAATTAGGAGATTATTTTATTGCGTCAATTTTGCCGCATCCGAAAGACTTTTTCTGATTAGTTAATGGGCTGTTACTGAACTTTTAAAACGCGTGACAACAGATATACAGATCTCAAAAACAAACAAAGACACAGTCGAGTGTCAAATTCGTCTCTCAGAAAATAAAAGGGTATAAGAATTTACTGTCGATTTCGTCCGAGTCGTAAAACAGTCAAACGACAATGGATGCTCTGTTGGACTACAAAAGAGCCATTTTTTAATTTTTTTGCAGCTAAAAATACTGAGGCTGATTTAATATTTTGAAATACTTTTGTTATTTTTGTTTTATTTGTTATTGAATATGATTTTCATGTCGCGACTGTAAATTAGATTATATCTTTTGAAGAAATCGGTCATTAATCTGTTCGAGAACCCACATAATTGTTACTGAAGATAAGAGTTAGGATAAATCAGTGATTTAACACAAATATGATTATAAAGTTACGATAAATTTATCTAATGTTGATATTATTATTAAACTGTTCATTCTTGATACTCGAATGTTCATAATAAATAATGAATAGATGAAAATGAAAAAATTTATCTCTTAACGTTGAAATAACGTTTAAAAAATTGTTTGATAAAGTTTGGAATATATTTGACAATCGTCCATTGTAACGTTGGCATTTTTTTGATTAAACAATTTCATATCACTTGTAAAAAGGCTTGAGTTTTTTGTTATTAAAATTGCCCAATGCGTAAAATACGCAAAAACATCAAGTGTGTTTAATTGAGATTTCATTCGGCGCAACTGCGTAAAAAAATTTTCGGCGCAAATGCATAAAAAAATTTTCGGCGCAATGCACCCCTACTGAACGACAATTTTTTATCCGTTTTTAAAACATATATTGTGAATTTTTCCAAACTGAAAAAACTCTATAAGATAAAAAATTGAAAACACGTTTTCAAATTTTCCCAACGATTTTTTAAGCTCAAAGGGAACATTGCTGTACTTCAATTATCTACGTGTTCTGTTTTGATTCTCGGAAAATTTAATTTTATATCAAGTTTTAATTTTTGCAATGCACATTCGATGATGACTCAGTATTTTGGCAAAATTGCAATTTGATTTATCTAAATTGAAAATTCCAGACGATAACCCAGCCAAAAATCAGTTAAATATCCAATTGAAACGTCAATTATCATTAAGTTGAACATAATTGTATTTTAAAACGTGCCGAAAATCTTTTGTGATTAAGGATATTAGATTCAATCAAATTTCTTAGAATTTTGTTTTTAATCTGTCTACTATCTACTCTACCTATATTAAAAAAAATTTCGCCGCTGCAGCCGCTGTTTCCAGTTATAGGATTCAATTTGTCATAAATATTCAAGTATTATATGTATTATACGAATACATGTATTATATGTATTCGTCTTCGGAAGACGAATTAATCCATGATGATGATGATGATTTCCCTAGGCCAGTTATCGGCCCAGTCAAGGCCCGATACTGGCAGCAGATGTTCGACCGTTGACAGCCGACTATCGGCGCAATATTGGGAACAGAACGCCGATTTAATCTTGCGCCAGTACTGGCATTTCGACGTCGTAAAAATTATTTATACTTTTATTTTACTTATTAAATTGTTATTTTTTAATTTGTTTGTTGTTTATATATTTATTCATATTTATTCGAAGTTTTTATTTGAATTATCGAAATGAATTTTCGGTCGGAATTTTTGTTGTCATCAAGGAATCGAACCCGAGCCTCCGAAGTTTTTTTTGGATACATTTTTTTGTAATTTTTTTGATAAATTGATTGGATAACTGATGTTTATCAATTAGTATAATTTAATTTTAAACTTAATTGTTTAAAAATTGTTAATGATATTTTTTTATTAATAAATCCATAAATTATAGAATTTATATTTAGTTCATAATATTTTTGAATATCAAGGATAAAGTTTAATATTGATACATTTCTGGTAGGGAAGATTCAAGCAGTACTAATCAAATAACATCGTTCGCCAGTGCTGCGCCAGTGTTGAGCCAATTAAGCTGTTTCATTTATAGATCAGTATCGACAATTTTGTAGGCAGAAAAAAATTACCAGCGTTGGCAAGATACTGGTTGGCAACCATCGATCGCCGATACTGGCCCGGTTGAATCTGAAAATTTACACCTGGGTGATCATAATATTTTTGCAAAATTAAAAATATTGAAGATTGATAGTTATCTGATTGTTTTTTAGATTGTAAACCATTGTTCAATGATTTTGATACATATAGTAAAACTTCAAATCTACCAAACTGTCAAAAACAATGAAAATTTTTTTTGACGTTTGTGGCATCCTATTTCATACAATCAGATCCAAAAAAAAAAATAATAGTAGTAAAATAGAACTAAATCCAATATGATAATGCAGTGTACTTTTTTTGTTTTTTATAGGAAATTATAGTATTTAATAGAGTATCAGCTACTGAAACTCTATTAAATGATATTTTTGACGGTTTTATTATGACTTTTAAATTGTATTTATTACTTTGTTTCCAATGTACGATTTATTATTTTTACGATTACAAAAGAGGAATAAAAACTTGATGGTCAAGCATGCATAAGACCGAAACAACTATTAAAAAATGGACTAATAAAAAAAAGAAAACACACAGCTGGGTAGGAGAAGCATATGGGATCGTGTTTTTGGTGAGAACAAATGACCTATCCAAAGACAATCGTTTTTTTACGTTTGGCAGCATCGGTAATAGCGATTTAGTGAATCGGTGGGTTAAGTTTCAAGCTCATTATTGTTTTTGCCACTGTTAAAGAGTACGATCAAATGTATTATTGTTGCGTTCGACATGTTGTGCGCGAGGAACAATTGTCCCTGCTTCGGCGTGGGACATGTGGTCGCGTGCTCGCGATCGTACACTCGTTTTGGTGCCGATTGTCGAGTCGTTTGTTGGCTAATGCGACGATTGTGGCTGAGATCTTGAAACAAAACGCGCTCGCTGTCCTGCGGCCATCTGCGCTGCAAAACCAGAAAAGAGCATCCGCAATCGTACACACTCACGAGGGGATCGCTTTCTAGTGGCTCGTCGTTTAACCCTGCCAAGTGTCTGAAAGCGTAGGGGCGTCTACATCGGGCAAATTTCAAACCTCCATTATATCTTAAAATTTATAAGAAGCGAAATTAACGCACCAGAAAAAACTGTAACATTTCCAAAAAAATAATTTAATTTTTTTGATTCTTTATGTATATAGTTATTTCTAATTTATGACACCCGTTAAATACTTAAAACATATGTACTTCTGCAAAACGCATAATGTGGTGTAATAGGGTAGGGTCGTGGATTCTAGCAATTATACATCTTTGAGTACACTTAGCGGCGAACTCCCATTAGGACGACTGTAAGAGTGTTTAGTGCCACAAAATCCAATCTTCACGAACATAAAGATCATGAATGCTGCTGTAAATCTACTGCACTACATTTTGTATTAACATCCACGCGAGCCATATTTCTCTTCAAAATTATCACGCACTCGAATTAATTGCACAAATGTGTTTAAAGAAAAGAAAGTTGGAAGTTCAAATTGCACATTTTATATAAACATGTGGTTTTGTTGAACGTCGACTACGGACGTTTTGATGACGAGTTGAAACAATTTCGATGTGCATAAGTCTCCGACGGGTTTGGTAATGGCGTTGTTGTACAAAACAGTAGCAAAAACTTTATTGATTATCTAGTTTCTGTGTCAAAGCAAAAACGGCGTAACCCCGTGAGTGCTGCACGATGTAAACCACTTGTCGAAAAACTGTGATACCGACCGTTATACATCAACGTCTGCTGTGCGATACTATACACTCTGACGATTAATCGTCTTTGAGAAAACGTCGTCGCCCTGTTCAAAAGCTTAATTGACCATGCTCGGAGTGCATTTTGAACTATCTCGGAATTTAAAACTTACATCTCTTTTTTACGAGCTTTCTGATCAAAGTTGAAAAAGTTATCGTGTGCGATGGGCGCAAAAAGATGTTGGCCGAGTGAATTGGCAAAAGATATAATTTGCGTAATTAGAATTTGAAATCAAGAGTGGCGGGCATTTTTTGCACTCTACGATCGATCATGGCAGAACGAGCCAATCGACCGCGACACAAGAGTCATCGAAATGACACAGCTTGATCAAAGGCCATCACTGTGCGTTTGATGTCTAGTGCACGCTGCGTTTCACGCCTGACGCTCAATCCGAAATTGGATCCCACACAGGTTCCCAAAATTGACTGATTTTAAATGCACGAAACGATTAATCATAAAAAAAAGTACTTTTAATGCCAATTCGATTGCCATCAAGCGCAAAATGACAATTTCATGATTATTTTGTCGCTCACAGGGAAATGTTTCATTCGAAAATACAATTTTCAACCGAATTCAATTGAAAACAACACTTTTGAACAAATGTTATGCTCTGAACGGAATTGATTTGAAATAAACATTTTTGACTTTCAATTAAAAAAGAAAATATCGCGGGGAAATTTTATATGAAAACTTTCTCCTCCTTGTGAAAATGATTTATACGATGAAATGTTGTCTCGTTTCTCATATCTCAAAGCAATTCAATGGGCATTCATTTTCGATCAGCGCGAAATTGTTTTCGCGCGACACTTGAATTCTCATCAGTTATTTATCGTTTTTCATTACTCTTCTTCTGCGCCCTCGCGCTTCTTCACTTCGCAACAAAGTGTCTCGCCGATCAAAAACGAATTACGTGCAAAGAAGAAAGGAAGATCCCTTCCCTTTGCTCCACAACTTTTCGGCGCAATTACGTTTTGAATTATGTACCCACGGTTATTGGTATCATCGATGAACCAAGATCTGCGAAATTTCTCACGCCTAAAAGTAGCGAAATAATTTGGACATTGTGTCGGATTCGGCGCGAAATCGCAGGAACGTGTGATGGGTTAACCACAGACAATGGCAAAGCGTTTCAAGACACCCTTGCCGCGGAAGAAATTTCCAAAAAAAAGGGAGAAACTTTGACAAGACGATCGTGAGTTCTGTTGTTGTCGTTGCTTTACCCTTTTTCGAGTGTTTGTCTAGGGGAATGTGTTTCCTTGGATTTGTCATGAATACAAATTCAGAAATACAGGACAAAAAAAACGTAATGCAATTTTCTGGATACCTGGGAAGGTCGCAGGTTTTATTGGCCGTGTTGAATTTTATTGCAAATGTCATCATTTTGATATCTATATAATCCGAGAATGAAAAAGTTGGAACATTTATCCTTTTTTTTATTTTGAATTTTTCAAATTCAAATTCGCATTTTAAATCATAGATGAAGATTAAATTTATATCAATTATAAATATATTTTGAATCAATCCAGGTCATTTTCATGTATTAAAGCAAAAAAGGTATTATTTAAAACATTTTAAACAAAAAAAAAAGGCTATGGACAAATGAAAAAGGGTACAAAAATATGTGTTTAGTCTTAAGACAAAAATGTCTATGAATTACAAGCTGCAATTGTACGCGCTTTCTTCAGAATCGAGAAATATCTCAAGTGCCGTTAGATCATAGATATTCAATTCACAGATGTCACACAGGCAGGCAGTTACCCTCTTTGCCAAGGTCTTGTTGGATTCCCGCCACGAGTTACCCCCGCTCTACGGTTAATTTTTTCCACTCCCTTTCACCTCTTTCTCTTTCTACACTTTTTTGGATACTCGTTTATTTTCTATGGTAAATCTACTTTTCTGCAGTGCAAAAAAGAAATCACCGGACTATTCTTCTGACAGTGAATGCCAGGATAACAACGCCTTCTGCCTCTCAGACTGTGATCGAACGACCGATGGAGATATCCTTATCTCTGCTCGTACCGAGGATGTGTGATTTTCCATGGGGGCAGTCCCGTGTGGGAATTCGTTATCGTAAAACGGTTGCCAGCAAAAAATTTAATTCATTAAAATTGATTGATAAACATACAAAACTGAAGGATTCAAAAAAAAACATTTGTCCAGCTGATTTATTTATTCGAATGTACATTTTTTTAGGAATGAATGCATTTCTCTCTAAATCAACATTGCCATTTCTGTCCGCGTGAAAAGAAAATGGTCAGATGGTATCTGAGTGGGCGCCCTTCGAATCGGCCAAATCCTCAGCACGAATTTAAACTTTAAATTCCCTTTATCTCGCGAAAGTCTCGATCCACCAAAGTGGTCCAAAGGGATCACGGACGTGTGCGCGAAAATGAATGTCAGGGACGGTCAACCTTTTGTGCGTTTTTGTTTATGGGCCAGGCGTGAGATCTTTTCTTTCTTTACAATTTCTATTTTCCATTTAACCTTTTCCTGCCATTATTTTACCCTTGGAGATGAAAAAATTTGCCAACTCGGACTTCCTCCCTCTGAAAGCTTCACGCATAATCTAAAAATTGCTTCGAAAATTGCAAGAATGATAAAAATTCTTAAAAATGGAGAAAATTGTGGTGTGAACAATTGCGAATGCATTACAACTTTGTGGAAGTTCCATTTTTCCTTAATTACGATGTTGTGGAACATAGATTACAATGTTAGTTCGCGCTCAAAAACATCTGTTCCCCTACTTCCTCTGAGCTTTATACCCTCGTCGTTGCCGGATGCCACGAAGGGTGAGCTGCAGGGGTTCGCCCTTCGATCGCTTCTCAACGAACTCGTCGCAAGATTCAATATCGAGATCAAGGGTGGACAATGAAGAGCACTGTTTCGCGCAAATAGCTCGAGGTAAAAAGCTAATGAAAATCAAATTTGAAAACAATCCACACAGCATTATTCTATCTCCTCTATATATAAGATCACTAAGCGTGACTGATTTTTCACGCACATTAATTTATTTTTATTACAAAATTATATCCCATTACAAACATTTTACCGATTACACAACATTACAAATTAAAATAAATATATCTTCTAACTTGAATTGGCTAAAAAACATTGCAAATTATATGTTTCATAATTGATCGATACACAGTTAACATTAATTGTGTATGAAGTAAATAAATCAGTTTCAAATATTTACATGAGTAGTTGCGAAATTTACTATAGTTTCCAAAGTGGATGCGTTCTACTGTAATGCGATGTGTTGTAAACAAATGATTTATTACATCGAAATGGAATATACAATTAAAATCGCAACCGCAAAACGCAATTTATAGAAAGATATACACTTTTAGAGGCGATCCAATTAGAGGCACTAATTGGTTAAAAAATTGCGCGTCGCACGCGCAATCAAAGTTATCAATTGGCGCGAAAAAAAATAGTACAATTTTAATGTTCGACGCGAGATAAAATTAATTTAACAGCGGCAAGCGCGGGCCCGAGGCTGTTTGCCGAAGCTCGGATCACAATGGCGAACGGGCGACCGAGCGAGCACCGCAAACTCCACGGTCCATGGCGGAAGCCACGTACCAAAACATAATTAGCTTGCATTCTTAATACACCAATATTTGTTCGCTGTCCTGAATCTCGTGGACCGCCGCGTTCCCATCGAGCACAAGCTCAATGAGACTACCACGCGTTGTTTTATCGACGCATTGTTGACTCTCAATCTGCCTTTTCATTACGATTTCCAAACGAACCATGCAATTCCACCGATATCCAAAAAGTTTCCATTTTTCCCACAACGCTTTGATTTTTTCCAAACGAAATTCAACCTCATCTCAAGGGCACAATCAATCAATCATTTTATCGAACATGCCATTATTTATTAAACTGTTCTAGATTCCGTGCATTTCTTTTTTTTTTCTTTTTTTTTTTTTTTTTTTTTACAATTCGCAATTTTTGAAGGCATCAGTGGCACACTGTCTGTTTCTTCAGATGAAACGTTAGGACAGTTTCCTGTTTATTATATTCGAGTGCAAAAAGTGTCCCCTGCAGAGTTGGACGAGATCTGCATACACCCCTGCGGGAATTGTATAGCTAGCGAAATATCTAATTCGTAACAAGATACTCGGCACGATTATCAAAGTCAGCATCGAGATCGGCTACACGTGCGTTTTGGATCCGGTTTGCCAAGACGGGTGAGATTCTTTGAGACGAGTCGAAAGTCGGGGCCATCAGGACAAGCTGCAGGAGGCCCAGAGGGATCTCTGACGGAGAGGGCGTTGCTGGTTGGTTGCCGCTGTCTTCCGACAGTTCATCGTCTTCCGGTGACTTCCGGCAGCCATTGTCCCAGTGAGTCGCAGCAGCGCTCAACAATCGCGTCTCAAGTTGCCTCAGGCAGGGGGGCGTTGCTCTCGGGCCAAGGCAGAAAAAAAAAGAAAGAGACGCAAAAGCTGCAACGACGAAGACGAACCGAGAGCAAGAGGCGACTCGAGTGGAGCAAATTATAGACTCCGGCCGACCGTTGACGCCAATCATCCTTCCAAATGAGAACGAGAGAGATGGGGCAACCCATTCACGCTGCCAATGTCTCTCTTTATCTCTCTGTTTCGACTCCGATTGTTCGCTTGGGGTAGATCAAGGAGTTGGCTTTGCGATTGGTCTTGGCTTTCGGGCCCACTCGAGCGAGCCGGCTAGGATTCTTTAGTGACTTCGAGTAGTCAGTTTTCGAGAATTCAATGCACTCTTTTTCGGCTCGCTGCTTTGTCTCTCACGCTTTTCTATCCGTAACACACCTCAACGGTCGATTTCAGGCCACGTATTCTCCGTCACGGAGTCGCTCTTCACGTCGCGAAATTCCAACTTGAGTGCCGTCGCCATTCATCAGAACATCTTGCCAATTTGCTTATGCCGACGTGGGAAGATTTCTACGACAAGGACTTGTTTGCGAATTGTCTTCTCGTTCAACGCTCAACAGTCGCGCACGAAACAAAGTCATCGCCAGGCGGTTCAGATATTTCACCTCCACTTGATTTCTGTTTGCAGAACAATTGATCTTTAGATTCTGAGGCCGGTGGAGTTATAAAAAAAACGAACATACACAAAGTTTTGTTCGCTGATGAAAAATCTTGAATTGTTCATGAATCATCGATTTCAGATCCGCTCTATAAATTTTCGGATAACGAAAAAAAGGATACGAATGAACAACAAATGATAAAAACTGAGAAACAAACGTTGGTCGTTGAACATTTTATATCGCTGTTTTATATACTATCGGTCAAATTGTTTGAGACGAAAACATATTTTCGTCTCCAACATCCCAAGCAAACATTTTATATATGCAGACATATATGCGACGTGTAAGCGACATATATGCAGCATATATGCCTGCATATATCCTATACATGCTTGCATATATGGCGAATCCCATATATGCTTGCATATATGCGGTTTCTTTTTGCCTGGGATATTAAATCGCTTGTCACTTATATACCCTCTCCCCGTTGTCAAACCTTTTGAAAAAAAGTTTTCGCAATTTAAAAGCGTCAATGCGTTTAATTTATCGCACAATGTTCATGGGAGTTTCATCTGCTGATGAAACTTCCATTGACCACGTCAGCTTGCGAAATGACGGTGGAAGAATCACGCGGAGCATCGGACGATTCCGGGTGGAAGGTGAAAAATATTAATAATACAGTTTCGCGATGGGGACGGGCGAAGATGATGTAAAGTGAGGAGAGGAGAAGACGCCGTCAGAGCAAACGAGATAAAGCGAACGGGCGCAGACCCAGTCAAAGAGTATCAAAGGGGGTGGCAAGTGTTTCTGTCAGTTTAATAGCTTCGCACCCCATCCTCCCCACCTCGACTTACGCTTTACCCTCGGCATTACAGCATCGTCACTCTGCGTGTCACAACTTGCACCCACTGCCTTCAAACTCTACGGGAGCTCTAAGAACTGATAACCCTTTGGTATCTATGTGGACCAAAACACAACCCCCATAACTTGTTTTGTCGCTCTGCGACAAATCTCGCCATTCAATTTTGACAATTATGGTTTTTGAGGTGGCAAACATCGTATTAAGTCCCTTTCGAATTTATTTGTAATCACTCCTTTGGCAGTTAAGAGTGTATAGAAAATATGTAAATGTACTTAACTCGTTATTGAAATTCACGGATTCGTTCAATTGCCAGATTAAAATCTTAAAACTAAATTAAACAGTTGTTCTATCTTAATATTTTTATCTACTCTAATGGGAGATCACATCTTGAGTCGACTTGAAGATGAATATTAAATGCAAACATTTATAACTGTTTCTCTAAGGTTAAATTTTATTTTAGTCAGAGCCGCCTGGTGAAAAAGCACGTAACTAGTAAAGTTATGACGGATAAGTTGAGATTTAGCAGATGAAATGTTCACTAGATATGAATATTAAAAGGCGCAATCATACGAGAAATTTTAATCCCGAAAGACAGGACGGGACAATGGTAAATATTTTGGTTGATAAAGAAAGAGAATGGCGTTAAACAAAACGGTACAATGGGAATCGTAAGTTCGGTTGGTGAAAGGTAATATGAGTCGTTTAACACCCGAGTAAATCACAGTTCCAAATATTGTGGGGGGTGAACAAGGGTACGCACCACCGGTCATAAAGAATAATATAACTACACGCGACACATGTCTTCCGCGCGCATAAAGCGAATGGAAATGTCGCCTTACGACACAACCATGTGGCTTTACGTTGTGCGCGATGAACGAAATGAAGATTTAACTTTGACTTGCTGTTCGTTTCTCCGCGGGATGCTAGCGCGCCGCAGAGGCGCATTACCAAGTCGCACTTTATTCATCGCATTGACTTTAATTTCGACCAAGACGTTATGTCGGAATACATTTTTCACTTTTGCACATCAATGCACCGACTGAATAGGCCGTCCCCTCCATCCAAAAAATCTCCATTTTTTTATCATCAGGATATAATTTAGGCGCTCTGGTAATTGGGACATTTTTTTTTTTTCATCAACGTATATTTTAGACATAAAAAAGATAAAAAGTCTGGGTGTATCTTTGTCGAAGAAATTTCGATCATTTTTTGTGTCTCTCAAAAGTTGCTCGAGAAGAATGAGCGACAATTGAGTCGCTCCGACTGACGTCTGCGAAATCTGACTCTGAAAGTGAACCCGAAAGAGAAAAGTGTCAGAAGTCCGTGTGTGCGGTCTGAGAATGCGGATTTTGCTTCGGCCGAAAAAAGTGGACATTTTCGATAACCGCGAAAAGTAGCTCACTTTGCTCAATAAGGGTCTCGGTTTGCGCTCTACTGATCCGAGACGCTGCGTGGGGTCCCGTTCTAATACCGATATATGATGGAAAAGAAACTCGCCGAATATAAGGGATGACGAGGATGTGAGAGGGACTGCTACGTTGTCGATATTTGACGGCAGTTTGTCGACACTTTTGTATCAAGATTAAAGCAAACTAGAATTGAGGACTTTAACGGAATTATATAAAATGTAATTAATATATAGGGTATAATTCTTCGATTATAAGCAAATAATAGATGAATAGATAAAAATATTAAAAAATGTTACATTTAATGTCCGACTGAATAATAATTCTGAAATATTAATTTAGGTTTTTGAAATTATATAAATATTCTAGAAATGTTATTCAGGCGGACATGAGCATAATATTTTTCAATATTATGTGCTAACAGGGTACTAAGGAGCAGGGTCCATCAAAGATTTTACAGACATCACAATAAAAAACAAATTTTTATAAATAAATTCGATTGAAATCAAAATCAAAACGAAAATGTTGACATTGCAAAATTGTCTTAATTTCAACATTTGTACGAATCCACAAAAGAATTTCTAGAAAGTCGATTTATTGTTTGGCAAAAAATGGGTTAAAGAATAGTTCTCAAGTCCCGGTTGTAAAAAAAAGTTCCACTTAATCTTGAAAAGAAATCATTTTTTAAACAACGTATAGACATAAATGTTGGCAAGTTATTTTGGTTATCATAAACAGGCTGGTTTGAAGAATCAGCTTGGTGATCAAATGCCAAAGACAACAAACAGGAGCTTACAGATTGACACTTGTGAATATCGTCTATTGAGAGGAACAATCGTCTGTCTCGGTGAACCCTTTGGCCTTTTGCACTAGCCATTAAAGTTTTTTTGTCCGGTGGCATTGGCTTCGACGGGATGCTGTGCGAGGGAGAGAGAAAGAGCGCTGCAAAGTGGGACAAGCTTGGCGGCGGCGGTGGTGGTGGCGCTGCAGGAGAAGCGTCTGCGTAGTGGGGTGAGTGAATCCCCGTAGCCCGGGATGGCTCCGCCTTTGGACCAACCGGATGCGCGCATCATTTCAGTTCGCCACACCCAAGGATTGTCCTAGCTTCCCTCGGGAATCGTGACATCCTCTTCTCTCGAGAGATGTCGGTCCCAAATAGTCTGCCAAGAGCCAGCTGACGGCGCTCTTCTCGTGGAGCCGGCGCTCTTTGCAATTCGTGAGCAAGTCGAACAAAATAAACCGGGCGAAACGCACGAAATGACGTCGCCAACTTGTTGCAAGCAATAATACGTGTTATGGATAGGTTTTAAATCAGTTTTCGTGTTTCGAGTTGTTGTTGTTGGCGAGAGTTTGTGATACTGGTGAAATTAATCGGAGTCCGATGAACTGCCTTGATCTGTCGCGTCCCGTTGTGGATTGCAAAATGAATGGTGAGTTCCATCATTGAGCTCAACTGTGACCCCCCTTCGAGTGGGACAAACATTTAATAATTCACTTCTTATTTTGATATTGAATTTTGATAAGTCAAAATGAAGGACGATTGGAAAATTGTATTTTTTTGACGTTTTTCAGGCACTCAGAAAATTGTCAAATTTCCATTCTTTAACAATGTTTCTTTTTTTTGTTTTGTCTTGAGCTCGGCGATGCCCCAAACATAAGATCAAAAGAAGAATCATTTTATTGGTTATCATGGAAGATATTTTAATGCAAAATATGGCATTTAGACCCTCGGGATAAGGAGACACTGCCGTGTCTCCTGATAATTTGTTTATAACTCCAGACACAGTCTACGGTAGAGAATAGTAAAATTTAAACTAATAATTTGTGTTTTATTATATTAGCGTTCGGATTAACGCGCGATGATTTTTGTAATAACATTTAATCCAATTTGATTGTACTCATTTTACTCTGGGGTGTCACTTGATATGTTCACTTGTACATTGCAGATTAAAGTCACATTATGCATAAATCTTACCCCTCGGTTGATCCTTTTTGAATACCTGTTCTCCAATACGACTATCATTTTATGCATTCATATAAGAAGGGTTTAACACGTCTCCAACAATACTCTCCCAAAGACTATCGCGTACAAATTACTATTCATCGTTTCATATATGAGATAAATATAATATTCAATAATGCTAGAAACTAGTTCATCCGGCACATCGCTGTAAGATAAATAAACATCAGATAGGTGCAACGGACAATCAAACCTTGGATAAAAAAAAGGAAACCGTTGTTATACTTTCGTCTACTATGTAAATTGCTATAAAACATCTATGTTTGCCGGGATCATAAAATCTTTATCTCCCTCTCGTCTTATATTTACACTAATTTGTCGAAAGAAACCAAACGATGACCTTGAAAATAATAAAAGAACATAGACGCCCGATCTTTGTTCAATCTAAAAAGCAAAACTTGAAAATTTTTCAATCACAACTTAATTTCTAATTGATTAATGTAATTAAAACAAGAAAATTAATCTGTTAATGTTTTTTTATCGATTTTATGTTTTTTGTTCAATTTTTTGCTCGACTCAATTAGGGCCGCCGTGCCATCTTCTATCTCAATGACATAATCTTTCCCACGCGAAGCGTCACGTCTGGAGAGGCGAATCTCTCGAACCCCGGCACTTTGTTCTTATCTATCACTTACAAGTAGCTGCCATAATCGAACTTGTGCTTAATCGAAAAGGCTCAGAGAGAATATGACGAAAAATTGACACGCGTTGGTTATGGTTGCGCATGCCAAACGGCACCTTCGCAAGGATCAGCTCGCTTTTTTACGAGCTCGTCACTTGCGAATCCGCGAGCCGCTGTTTGCTCAGGAGATTTCCTGTCGGAGCTCACAGTCGAACCATTGTGACAACCGTCGATTATCCCCGACGCAGAGATAAACCGAGAGTCACCTGCTAGACTTTGGCGATCGTTATATTATATCTCAAGGCTGTGAATCAGACATCAAAAGTCCGACGTTTTTTTTTTTTTTTTTTCTTCCATCCCTTATCTTCTCCGGGAGGATATTTCAAGGATCGTAAAACAAAAAAGTACAAACAAAGAGCCGCAAAGGCTTCACGTCTCTGAACCGGAAGATGTATTTCAAGGTCTCAACTGGAAAAACGCGCTGTCTTTGTTTGCATGCGCGTTATAAAAAATGTGCGCGTAAAAATTCTATCTGAAAGATATGATTTGATCCATCTTTTATACTTTGATGAGAAGCGTTCAATTTTTCAAGCTCAACGTGTTTTTAAATGGACGAAAATAAATCTGTTTTTAGGAAGCAACGACGAAGGCGAAGCAGCTGGCGGTGCAGAGGTCAGCAGTGACGGGGGCGGGGGCGAGAGTGCAGAGATGGAAGAGAATGGCTCGTCAAATTATTACACAAATCCCATGTACCGAGTGGCCCATGACCTGACGCCTCTACACGCGACTAGCGCTCATGATGTGCCGCAGGACTATCCCCAGGCCAGGCCGGCGCATCAGTGCGAATCGTTGCCGTCGAATGATGGGCGACATTTTAGGCCACGCGATGACGACAAGTGGGACCAGGACGATAACTCCAAATACGCTCAATTGTCAGACTACAGAAATGAATGTTGTAAGTTCATTTCGCGCCTCTTCCCAAACAAAAAGAAACATATATGCTACATATATACCACATTTATATATATGCGACATATATGGTTGCATTTATGTTGCATATATGGGACTCGCCATATATATGCAAGAATATATGCAAGCATATATAGGATCGCCATACATATGCAAGAATATATGCTGCATATATGTCACATATATGGCACATTTATACCGCATATATGTCGCATATATGTTGCATAAATGTCGCATATATGTCTGCATATATAAAATTTTTGTTTCGGTTGAAATAGTAAAACAGAATATAAAGTAAAACAGAAGTAAAGTTATAGAAAAGATTATTCTTGTTGTTGACATGTGATTTTGGTTGCAGCCGACTTGTCGAAACAGAAAGACTTGAGGATATTTCCCAGCAAGGAGTGGATATCTCCTGTGCCGGAAGTGGAAATCGGTGGATCCCCAGAGGACCCTCAAGCCAGGGCAAGGAAAAACATCCCTCGAGGGTCGAGGTTCGGGCCGTTTCGCGGAAAATGGTCCGAGGAGCCGTTGGTGCGGCGCTACGCATGGGAGGTGAGTTTCGTGAGAAAGTAGATGTGGATTCGCAAAAATTGTGCAACTCCGGGGCGATATCATCTATCGGCAAACCGTTTGAAAGATGATCGATCTGTTTATAACGAAGAACATACTCGGCATTGGTTGAGCCAATAAAGCGACTGGCGTGCTTAATCCCCGGCATTATCCGACAGATGTCGGCAAAGACTTCGGAGACACTTCGGAGCACCTGGTCGGAAGTGTCATCTCCGTTGACGTTTCTATCAATCGCCACCTACCGTGATCGAATCAATAGCGAGTTTGATTCCGCGCAATGGGTCAGCGTGGGTCAGGGGTGATAGATATGATAGCGCGAGCGCATGTCGTACTGACAAAATGTAAATGGCTCCATCCATCTCGGGCCAACAAAAAGCCCGGCCGAGCCAACTGTCGACCAGCGATTACAGAATAGATTAAAGCAAACTACCCCTTCGTTTCGTCGGGTGATCTATCACCCCCACACACGGCTATATATCTTTCGCATATTTCGCGACCGGCCGATCTTGCGAATTTGTCCGATCCCAAGCCACTTGCGTGTCAAACCGATCGTCATTTCCCCCTCATCGCGTCCCGATCTCTCTAATCCTTTTCTCAGCACAATGCGAAAAACAGACGGAAGCCTCGAGGGTGCCGCGACCCAAACAGATGAATAAGATCGTCACGGTGGCGACACGTATAAACCGAAAATTCGCCCCAAATCGGCATTTATTCATTCATCTACACCGAGAGAGAGAGAGAGAAAAAAAAATCATCGAGGGTATCGGTTCGTCCCACCTGCTGTGGAGCTCGCAAACGCGCACTTTTTCGGAAAGCTGCGAGAGGGGACGTTATATTCCTCTTCCGCAGCAACGATCGGCTCGGTGACGCGTGATCGAGCGCCGTGCCTTCGTGGCAGCTAAACCAATCTTGGGCTTAGCGCAGCGGCGCGTTATCTCGCACCCCGAAGCTTCTCTGCCCAATTTGCCAAATGATTTCGAGATCCTTAAATGATCAATCCCAATTCATATTCCTACTTTCCTTTGATCTTATCCCTGTGCCACTTTTTTTTTATATTGCCAACTTTTCGTCTCCAATATATATAATTGTAAATTTTGTTACGTCGCCTGTCTTGTCGCAAAACCCCACATTTTCTAGTTCAAAATGGAAAGTTTCCTCTTGAGCCTTCGCATCAACGAAAGAGAAACTCTCGGCGATCTTTAAATGCTCATTTCAAAGTTCGAAGTGCGAGGTCAAGAAACGCTGCGGTCTTTTTCTTTGGCTGCTTTTCGCTCCTTCTCGCAACCCTCCGACATATTGAAACCGCCGCTTTTCCACGTGATTGCAGTACCCCTACTCTCGGGCGCAGTCTTATTTCGAGCACCTCTATAGGCCGCCTGTTTTTTGCCCGAGGGAGCGACGAAGAAGCAAAGACACGCGTCGCCCACGTCGTGCTTTTTTGTCAAATCGTGTGGAAAACCGCGTTACGCTTCCATCAGCAACGCGTGCTGCTGACAAATTATATAAATGGTTAGCCGCGATTATGACTCTCCAAACCAGTCAGCCGAATCATAAAAAGTACAATCACATAATTGTATTCAATGCTCACTCGCTTGTTACCGATTTTGAGTTATGGGTCTCGTAAATTGCACAGTTTTGTTTGATGAAAGTAAACGCAGTAATGCTACAATACCAATGTAAAAAAATATGTTTGTGACATCTATTGTCCATATATGAACATATATGTCACATACATGTTCAATAAATGAACGCAACTCTACTATATTTAGTTGCAATACATAAATAACTGCTTATTTTTGTTTCATTATAATTGTTTCATCTTGCATTATTTAGTTTTAGAATAATTATTTGTTTTTATTGTAAAATAATAAGATTTTAAGTTTTTTTGTTTTTTTTTAAATAACAAGATTTTAATAAAGCGTGTGTTGTTATTTTTGATTTGATGATTTGCAATGGTCAAAAGATAATATGGAATTTATTCTTAAAGTCATTTGGAAAGGTTTAAAATAGTGCAGTTTTCACACAAGACGCTTCAACGTAAACACTTATTTCGAGAGGCTCAAGTAGTTCTATCCCTGGAAGTAATAAAACGGAACCAGCGTGAAAGAGCGCACTCTTTTTCTTCGTCGCAATCGTTGGTGGATGTTGAAATATTTAAAAGGACCGTTCCAAGACTGGACATTGTCGGTGGGCATTATTTGTGGACATTGTGCGAACACGTCAAGGCGTTCCGAGCGGTCAAGCCCCGGAAGTGACTTGACAATGAAGTTATTATGTCTTCAGGTAATGCGCACATGACCAGCCGAACGCAAATGCACCGCGGATCTGAATTGTTATATTCAAATCGATATTCGAGCGATCGCAAAAGTGTCCGAGTTCTCAAGGCGTAGGGTTACGATTCCTTTTGGCTCGCCTGCGAAACCGAGAGGTCTGCGCGATGAAACGTCGTTGCATTTGAATTTGTATCGCTGCAAAGTGGACGTGCCCATTTATGTTGCCTCATCATAACGTCCACAAAGCTTTTCGCTTCACAAATGAACAGCCGTGCGAATTTCTTTGCAGCTCTCTCAAAAACTTTCAATTATATCCCCATTTTATTCATTTTTTATTTCATTTCATTTTTATTTATTATTTATTTATTATTACCATCTTTTTTTTCCTTTTATTCAGATCTTATTTATTCAGATATTATTTTATTCAGATCTTTAAAATGCAACTTGCCTTTCCCATTTTTCCATTTATAAAATTATAAAGTAAAAAAATTGCGGGAAAATTTGTATCTCATCATGGAATCGGACATTTTTTTTTGTTTTTTTTTTTTTTTTTATAATGTTGGTTGATTTTTTTATCAAGTTATTTTTTGTTCTCAGTCGAAATGAACATATCCAATGTGTGTATCATGACAAGTCGGTGGGCCGCACAATGCATAGAGAACAGTTAATACAAAACGTCGCTTTATGAGCATAAAGTAAACTAGAGGATAGCGACACCTAAAGCTGACTCCCGGGGTGACCGTGTAACTAGCCCTTTCTTGCGGATCGAGTTTTTTTTGATTGACAGTTTACCCTGCCGTGGCACCTTCTCATATTATGTTAATAACGATATGATGATACCTTTGAACTGGCACCGTGTATATTTTGACATTGAATTTTAAAACTGTCCTATCGAGAGCACCTTGGCAAAGGGCGAAGAAAAAAACCTTGCAAGTCGCTCCAAACAAACGTTCGATGTTACTCGGCTCATTTGAATTTGAACTCTGTGCATGATCTGGGTTGCATTACAATCGCAGCAATTTGATACTTTTTTTTGCCATTTATAAAATCAGTGCACGAGTTCTCATGTTGTTACTTTTTTTTTTTTTTCTTTTACGTTTATTAACTCGACCCATCGTGCGGTTTGAAAATTTTATATAAACGAGTCGTCTTGAATTAAACGGCACATTGATCTTTCTCGAACAGGCCACTTTAAATTTCCAAGGGGCCTTAACCCCGGATCAAATGGCATTCCACAAAACACAGCTAAAACAAGAACTTGAATAAACGCTAGTCAATAAATGCGATCGTTGAGAGGAGAAATTGCTTTCGGCGTTTGGATCGTAAAATGTTTTCTCGGAAGTTGAAAAAAAAGGCGTGAAAGAGGGTGCTCTGTGTCAAAGCTGAGATGGACGATCGTCTGTGCGATAAATCCGACGACTATCATCGAGCAACGGACACATAATCGACACGTGTTGCCTGCTCGTCAAGTTGACCCTGCAGAATTGGCCCGGGTGTCTTGCAGTTGGTGGCTTTGTTCTTGGGCTTTAGGGTGGAAAGAAGTCCTGTCTCTCCTGATCCGCGCTCCGCTCTGGGAAGCCGTTTTCTCCAGGCGACGAAGGACCCTCTCGCACTTAATTGAACTTGTTCGCAACTCATAACGAGAAGTCGAGTAAGTGCCACGGTTATAATTTACGGGAAACAATCGCGTCTTTGATGTGGCGCTGCTGATTGTCTCGCCAAACCAAGACCTTTGACGAGAGCCAGATGAAGGACTACGAATGTTGCGAAAAGGATCACCTAAAGCAGATAACTCAATTTCAAAATACACAAATTTTATAATTACACTTTCCTAAGCAAAAAGAAACATATATGCTGCATCTACGCGACATGTATGCTTGCATTTTATTCCATATATGGGATTCGCCATATATGCAAGAATATATGCTGCATATATGCGACATATATGGTTGCATTTATGTTCCAGATATGTGAAATATATGCAAGCATTTATCGGATTCGCCATATATGCAATATATGCTGCATATATGTCACATATCTGGCACATTTATGCCGCATAAATGTCGCATATATGTTTGCATATATAAAATTGTTGCTTGGGTTAGTTCGAACAAGATCTCTTCAAAATTGTGTATACCCGTTAAAAAATAATGAATATATTAATATATGACATGCCTACTAAATATATATCGTGAACATCATAAACTTAAAGATATAAACAATAACTTTTTATATGAGAAAAAAATATTGACGTAAAAGTTTTGGACTAAGCGCTAGCAGCGGGTTAGTTGTTTTCGTGAACTTAAACGGAACCGAGCTGTTTGTGTTTGGTTGCTTAAATTCGGACCGGTGATTTCTCAGAGAGCGTCGGTTTGACATATTGCCGTCTCGACGGTTGCCGTGTACATTGACCAAACTAATCTAGTCCAGCCAAGTTCAACATGCGAATATGTGCACCACCCCGAAGCAACTTCATATGCCTTTCATTAACGTTAATCATCGCTTGCTCAGCACAAACTCTACAAAGCCTCTATTAATTAATATGTTTTTTTATCATTTTCTTTTTTAACAATCAATCTGGCCAGGACCAAAATGTAACATGATTTGTTTTAAGGGCATTTTAAGGGCAACCATGTTGTATACGAAATTCCAATCATTTTCACTAAAAATATCTATCTAGGATATCATCTTACATTTTTTATCCTGCAAAAATATTAAACAAAGTTATTAAATGTAGTTACAAAATGATTAAGGTTACATCTTATGAACATTCTTCACGATTTTGTTTATTTGAGTTATATCAGTTCAAAATAGTGAGAACAAAATACAAAGATGGAAAACAAGAAGGGGTTGATTTTGTCTGATCAGTTTTGCAGTGCTGTCAAGTGCAAGTACGCCAAAATATCAAGAACGTAAAAACAATTTGGGCGAATTTTCTGGTTAATAGGCCTCTAATGATCGATCATATAAGGGGCTGATTCTGACGCGACTGCGATATAATTTATACTACTAGATAGAGACCGGGGGTAGCTTCCCCAGGAAGCATTACGAGGGTATATAACATAAGTGAAGTCGAATCTGTAGCATCTGCTGCGTGTTAGACACGGGTCGGAGGGCACCGTTCTCCTTGTCATTACTCGCGTCCTATTCTAGGTAAAAGTCAAGTGGGTCAAAGAGATCACAAAACAGAGCGAGGTGGCGCTGCAGTCGTGCGCGCGCCCAATCATCGCTTTAATTGCTTCCAGCGAATCAATTAAGGGCTGATAATTAAACTCGCTTGAAGACGCAAAGATTAAGCAAAGATGACGCCCGAGTTAATGCACCAAATCACTGCGCAACACTCGCACCCGTTTCCCAACTCCTCTCCCTCTTCTGTCGCTTAACTCGGCATCGTAAACAGCTAGCTGTTATTCTAGGGATGTAAATTCGCTACGTTCAGCTTCAAAAAAAAAAACCTTTTTGTCTGCAAATTTCAAAGAAAAAGGCCATAAATACTTCGGATCAAGATCAATCCGTTTACCTTCTTTTTCCAAATTAGATTTCAATTCGCTTGTTTTTTTTTTTTTCCTCTATCGACCTAAAAAACATCTCACTATTCATATCTCGTACAGGAGGAAAATGGAAATGAGTATTGGAAAAGGAAGCCACGCTGCGAGTGCTAAAAGCATTTTTGCGTCAAACATCGTGCAGCTATCATCCAGCATTGATCGGTTTTATTCATACATAACTCTCCTCGGGGGTTTGTCGCATTTAAATGCCTCGACATCACGTAAACCCATCAACTTATAGGGCAACTTCATTATTTCACTCATTTATCAACGAATATGATCAGTCATGGAGATTTATTTCTCTAATCGAGAGACCCAAGCAACAATTTTATATATGCAGACATTTATACAACATATGCGATATATATGCGGCATAAATGTGCCATATATGTGACATATATGCAGCTTATATTCTTGCATATATGGCGAATCTCATATATGCTTGCATATATGTCACATATACGGGGAATCCTATATATGCTTGCATATATGTCACATATATGCAACATAAATGCAACCATATATGTCGCATATATAGCACCATATATGTTTCTGTTTGATTGGGGATGGGGGGGGGGGGGGGGAATAGTAATTCAATTGTTATGGCAGATAAAGAGTGGAAAATGAATGAATAAGATGATTTCGTGAGTGAACACCTTTAGATAAATATTTGTGCGGACAAATGCGCGCTGGAACGTGACAGCAGGCTCGAGTTAAGATCTGTCTCGGGAAAGAGATGACAAGCGAGCATTATCCTCCCGCATCTCAGAGTCTGACAATGACGCGAGCAGCCGATTATAAGGGACCATTCTCGAGCTCTTGTCCACGGATCGTCTTCGCCTGTTTTTCAGCGTATCGACAATTCGACCACTCGGTCAGAAATCTTTCTTTGACCGGCCGCACCCAGTTTTGTGTTAGGTGTGAACTTACAAAGAAAACTATCATCTGTTTTCCACCTCGCTCTCTTCCTCGACCTTCAAATTGCTACTCACCTAGACTTCCTCTTGTATCTTTATCCATTCATCTATTTCGGTGGAAGAAAAAAAAATCTGTTTGAAAAATAAACTTAAATACAGTCGTTTTTTTTTTTTTTTTTTTTTTGAAAAATTGATTCTGATATCAATTAATCTCGTTCGTTCAGTGAAGAGATCATTTTCAAACAAAAAGAAAATACGTCTGAGATTGAAAAGAGCAGCTAAGAAGAATCAAACCAAGATCACACAAGAACTTTTAAGAAGCGAAACTAAAGCATTCAGTGGAAAAATCGGAGAAAAAACGCTTTCATTGACGAAGATCAACAGCGGCGTTGGAATGCTCATCTTCCGGGAACGATTTTAAAAAGAGACACTAGACTGCTCTTTTTCATCCATTCACGGTACAAAGGAAGTGTTACATCCAGATAACAAATGCTTTACTTTCTCTCATCGACGTCTTTAAATTGTTTTCTAACACTCAAATTTGTATTAAAAAAAATTTTTTTTAACGTTTTTTCAATAAAAATATTTTTTCAACTTTCACTTTCTTTCGCACACAATTATAAGATCAGATTTTTCAGGATGAAAAATTTTTCAGAGATATATTTTTGTTTGCACCTTTTTTCTCCTCTCATCTAGACAACTTCCCGGATCTGTTTGGGCATTGTACTTTGTGTTGAATTATTCGGAAGATTGAGATGTAAGTTGCGGGGAGACTTCGACTGTGGCGAGGCGACATTTTTGTGAAGGCAAATCTGTCGCACGAATTGTCCGCACATGTCCGCCCCGTGCCGACAAAGAGACGCGCGTCCCGCTGTGAGAACCCGAGGCGTTAGATCCTCCGCATCTTCTTCATTTTTGTCGACTTGACGATGAATCGACCGTCGAAACGAAGGACGTGTCTCTTTCTGCGTTCCGAGACACACGTTTCTTCCTATTCTTAATGATTTCAAAGTCATCGACAATCCGGACCCATTAATTATCATCATCTCTACCCGGAATTCTGTTTGACCCAAAACTGTCAGGATTGCTCTTTTGCATCGAAAATCGTCAAGAAAAAAAATGAAACATTTGACGAGGTGCCTTTTTCAGCTCAACTGGTGATGGTAACAAATTGTTTTCCGTTCAGATTCCGCCTTTCAGATTTTTTTAAATCGGTCCAGACTCCGTGATTAATTTAAGTTCAAAATGTAAATTTCCGGATCGTTCATTTGTTGATTTGAAATTGTCATTTTTCTTGTTATAAATCTTTTTAAAAGATGACAAAACAAGCAAGTTGGCAAACTATTGGAAAAAATGACAACCCAGGGGATCCTAATCTACCTATGCAGTGTTATTTGCCTCATTGTCCCGGGAAAGAAGAATTTCTGCTCATCCTTCGCATCTTTCCAACGCCTCCAGTAGCATTGATCCATTATTGACCGGAACCGAGCCTGAAAAACATCTCACTTTGGTCGAAGCACCGAACGCACATTTGTCCGTCATAATTAACTCATCAGTAATTTATGTGAGAACTTCTCACAGCATCAGCTTTTGACCCGAAGTCATTATCGCCTCTTTTGTTTCACACTCATTTATTACTGGTACAAATGGTATTTTAAATAGACGCATACACATTTTACGCTTCGAAGGAAACAAAAATTAAACAAATGCTAGTCTTAGCGAGGCAGCTGGTGTTTTACAAATGTGAATTAAAATAAAAAGAAAAATGTTTTCCTGACAAAAGAATTATCATCTGGTAAAATATTGTTTGTCGTGGGACTTATCCACCTGAACGAAAGGTATTTTATTGATTTTAGCTATATCTTTGGTTTGTAACGTTGCCGACAGGTGGTATTATCAGAATAAAATTAAAAGTTCGAATTTTCACCAACAATTGTATTTTTCACAAAAATATTGATCAAAAAAGATGTTTCCAGCTAAAAAGAAACATATATGCTGCATATATGCGACATATATGGTTGCATTTATGTTGCATGTATGTAACATATATGCAAGCATATATATAGGATTCGCCATATATGCAAGCATATATGTTGCATTTATGTTGCATGTATGTTGCATAAATGTCGCATATATGTCTGCATATATAAAATTTTTGCTTGGGTTCAGGTTGCGAGTTGTAATTTTTGTCACAGATTTTTTTAAGCAATCTGTCAACTTGTTTCATCAAGTTGATTGAAATTGTAAAGGGATGATGTGAAGATATAAAAATTAAGCGCACGATTAGAAAATGAATAAGAAAACGTTAATTACGGTTAAGAAAAATATTGGGGTCTAAGAGTGCGCTAACGATGAAATTTGATGATCGTGGAGCATGGGGGTGGATGCGAACGGCAAAGTGTGCCCTTAAGAGTGGGATCGGGGTGTGACGCATGGGCAGCCAAGCGTCGCGAGACGGCGATCCCGCAAAAGACAATTGAAAAAAATCACTTGTCAGGCTGTGAAAGCTGGCCGAAAGTCGTCGGAGCGAACGAGACAAGAAGACGCGAGGGTGCGAGCTCCAGCGAAGCGCCAGCCCGTTAAACCCAATCTTCCACATACAAACATTACACTGCAAATCCGTGGGCACCGAGCCGCAGCGCAACTAATGCGCTCTCAATTTGCCTTTCAGCGTCGATCCTGTCATCTTTTTTCTCCGATTCTTGATTCATGGCCCTCTCTTTGACACTGCACTTGTGCGTGCTCGCACGCTGCCTTTAATTTATTATTAATCGTCCGGAACGGCACAAATTATTTCATCTTTGGGGTATAAAACGTAGTTTTATTTTTGCCACATGAGCCTGACTGAATTTATTTCTTCTAGGTGCAAGTCAATAATGGGATAACAAAGTGCTGGCTGGATGCTTCTCAAGAGTCCAACAATTGGCTCAAATATATTCGGAGTACAACGAAAAAACGAGCTGTGAATATGAAACATGTTCACGCAGATGGCCAGGTGAGTTTAAATTATAAAATAAATTTTATTCATTTTGGAGGTAATCATTTTTTGAGAGAACGATTGTTGAAGAAAACGCGATTACAAAAAAATGGATAATAGATAACTAATCAAAGAACAACTGTCGGGCGAGCAAGGTATAGCCTGCAGATGATGGTAATAATGATAATGACTCCCTTTTAGCAATCGGCTATTTTTGATTCCTGTATACGCGGAAATTTGCAGTTGAAACGTTGAATTAACATTGTAACCTGTTTGCGAGTCGATTGCCCTTTTGATGCAACTGTCAGAGCTGAGTTGCGATCAACCGACAGTTGCAGTCAATATAACGTAATAAGTACAAAGCGTCGATATATAATTCCGTATTAACGCGAGCAATGAGCAATGGCTGATTTTAACTGATTTCACATATGCCGCAGCGAAAAGCGACCCCACGTCACGCCGAGCCGAATACGCCATATAAATTGAATGCGAACCCCAACTGTGACAACTTCCTAACTTAACGCTGATACCCCAGAATAAAAATCGCTTTTGCTCTGTTTATTTGCTCTCGTGACGATTAGTTATCACCTTTTAATTACTCTTATTTTAACATCTCAAAATCTACACTTATCAATATTTTTATTAAAAATTAGTTCATTCGAAACAATTCCCAAGTAAAAGTTTCATATATGCGACATATATGCTTCGTATATGCGACATATATGCGACATAAATGCGGCATATATGCTTGCATATATGGCGAACCCCATATATGTTTGTATATATGTCACATATGCAACATAAATGCACCCATATATGTCGCATATATGGTAGCATATATGCAGCATATGCTTCTTTTTGCCTGGGTAATTCAAAAAAAGTATAACGATTCTTTCAACTAGTTATTTTTATCAATAATTTTTTTTTAAATTTTGAAAACCCTGTTGGATGAAAAGACACAATTGAGGATCCAATATGAACTGAGCACACTGCTGAGAACATTATGTGGGTGTGTCTGGGAGCAAGCGTATCTGGGGGTGTTTAGTTATTAAATCGGCTTGTGGGACCAGGGGACAATTTTCCAACGCCCATCAGTTTCAACCGTTTGGGAACAGCCAGAAAATCATAAAACATCAACTGCTCATGTTCAAAGTGATCATCTAGGAGATGTCGCTTAATTTTATCACGCTTCTAAGTCATCAATCAAATTTTTTTTCTCTTGACACAATCTTCTACTCATTGTGTATATCAAAAATCGATTGGCAATAAATTGATTCTGGCTCGAGATTTTGAAGTTTTATTCAAAATATTTTAAATCAGAGCACTGAAAGTGCAATTTTTTGAATTTGAAGAAAATAATATACTAGTGATATAACAAATGCTAAAATTCAAAGGAAGCCTGTAATAAAATATCCGCATGTAATAAAAAATTCCATGAAAAATTGTGATGTAAAAATGTGCACTTCGATATTATTCTCGGTTTTTTTTTTTTTTTAATAAAAAATAAATGTTACGACATTTCAATCATAATAAATATATCATTTCAGGTATTTTATGAAACGATTCGTGATATAGCCGTTGGAGAGGAGTTACTGATGGGACCCCGTGAACCCTTACAATTAAACGATATGTTTGGAGACAACACTACAGAGGAAAGAAATTATAGAGAAACTGGTAAGTTAAAAGTCAAATTTTGCAAAAAAAATGAACAACTCTGCGGGGAACTTCTAAACTGGTTAAAAATCCAAACGATTTTTTTGTCATTTTTATTCAAATGTTAAAATAAACAAAAAATTCTAATGCAATTCAATGTAATTTTCAGTAACACTACATATTTTTCATTTTATTAAAGTATATAATAAAGCGATTCTGGTATTATTCTAAAATATATTCACAAAAGTGGACTTATTATTATTATTATTATTTTTTTTTTTTTTGAAAAAGGTTTCTTCAAATCTTTGAAAATCTTTGCGGCATTTTTGAATCATTAACATTTTGAGACATATAGGGAGAATGTTTGGGTGTTTGATAAAGCATAATATCTTGACTCTGAATTGTTTATTTGAAAGAGTGTTTGTTTTGCATAATTAATAATGACTTGCTTACAAGTGGCCTTAACAAGGCATTAAAAAAGGCAATTGATTTTCTGACCCGATCAGAATCAATGCAACGTGGGGTCGCGTGCAAATGTTCGAAAACGGGCAGGTGTTGCAACGCGAGTGTCAATGAGAACGCGCTAGGGGTAAATCGTGTGGATCGTGCATCGTAAAAAGCTAGCACGAGCGTCGCGCGTATGCAGGTACGTACGCACAGCGCGTCGTTACTCGTCATGCCTTCCTGACTTTGGCGTGATTCACCTGGCGGACCGTTGCGATATATTAACTCCCTGCATTCCAATTACCCATAACGTGCTTCGTCATTGACTTAGCACGAGGCTTTGATTTGATGCTTATCACAACTTTTTTTTTTCACTCCAATAATATCCCATTCTACGTACTTTAATATAGAATCAAAGTTGAGTTAAAACTTCATTCATCTTTTCAATTGACTAGAAAAATTTCCAAAAAAATTCAAAAAAGTTTTTGGTTCATTTATATCTATAAATCAGACCAAAAGTCGAAGTGACTAACTTAAGATGGTTAAATTTTAACCCGAACGATAAAAATCCGGATAAAAAGTACATTATACGGATTTAAAATAATGAGAGAGGGAAACGATATGAAAATCGAGGAAAAGCACGACGCTGAAATCGTGACAGTTATCTGGTTGTAACTCTCACGCAATAATCTCGGTGCATGAATGACTCACAAGGGCAAGTACGAAGGGAAAGATTATATGCGACACGCAGATGTCGCGGTAATTAAAACCGGGCGTATTGTCAAAGTTGAACAGCGCAACGTGGCTCCTAAGACCGGCATAATCAGCCGTTATGATTTCACACATTTTTCAATGCCGAGTTGGCGCAGAGGCCATCGGAGTCAGCTCGTCCGGGGCTAATTTGCCTAGGGTATCGTGCTTTATCAAATTCGAGTTCACGCAATTGATGTTACAAGTCAAGCTGTCCCGGAAACAACCCTCACACTGCTTCCGGCCGAGTGTGTTTGCTCGCAATACACAGCCGATTCGCATCTCGCGGGCAAAAAATATTACATTTCCCTCCCCTGCTAATGTCGAGTTTATGGTCGGCAATTAAGTCCGTGCGATGTTAATTTTCGGAAAAATTAATTAAACCTCTCAAGTGCCCTTTTATTGCCCCATCGCGTTTTCTTCCTTCGCAAATTAGGTATGTACCAAAGTTGGAAGCTCGGTTGGAACCTTTATTTCTTTTATTTCTACTCTGATTTTTTTCTTTTAATCTCGCTTTTAATTTATTAAAAAGTTTGCCAAGAAAAAAGAAGGGGTCAGAAATGGTTTTAAAAGATGGCGACCGTGATATATGGATTTGACAAGATCAGTTTTCTACATGGCTAAATCGGGATACATGAATAACGAAAGCGAACGGGCAATAAAATTGAACACAAACAGCATATTAGCGCAATTTTGACGGATGAATTTGGAGTAATAGGAATAATGATGTCAAACAAACGGCCTCGTTTTGTATAACCCTTGCCAGTCGTGGCATCTGCGTACCTTCCGTGTGGGATCACTTTTTCATGCGCCGAGGGAGAAAACAGTCGGAATGATTTTAATACGCCTACCCTGGGGTGTGACGGGCATGCTCAAATAGCGCGCACAACCTCAGATATAATATTTCGCATTTGACAAGCAGCTTCGCATTGTGTCACGTGCCTTTGTGTGCACGACTGATGCTGCATACATTTGCACTTATGACCGCGACGATTGTCGTTTTTTTGCGACCACGCGACTTATCTTGTTTTTCCATCCCTCTTATTACATTCAATCCTTTCATCGGTTTTTTTTTTAACTTTTCCACTGAACTCAATTATGTTTAACGATTTAGTGTAAATTTTGAAAATTTAAACAATAAATAAAATCTTAAATCCGTATTTGATTTTTGACTTAAACTAAATTTAATTTAAAAAAAAAATACAACTTTGTTATATGACTAATATTTTCTAAATTTTTCGATATGAATTCAAAAATAATATAAGACAATCCAAAGTGTTGAGAAATTCGAGCTCCCTGGATGTATAAATTTGATAGAAAATTCAGTATGAAACAGAACAGAAAATTCAAACAAGTAAATAGAATGAAAAAATGAAAAACGTTGAACTATTTTGTGATTATGATTTTAGTTTTTGCACGCAAACCACAGGACAAAAGAAAGGCGTGTATACAAATGGCACAAACAGTTAGCGTGAATTATGTCGCTTGTGAGGGGCTCCCTATATATATTTTTTCATTTTTCGCTTTTGGATTTTTTCTAATGGCTCGTGATGTGTATCTCTGGCCGTGTGCCTGTGACTCTTCGACGGCTCTATTAGAGCAATGATAATTTATGACTCGCATTGTCGATTAACACGCGCGTAACCAGTGTCAGGGGCGACGCGAACGCCCGATCTCGCAAAAAGGGGTACAGCACAAAAGGGCACGCGACACTATTTTCTGAGGGGGCGGACGCCTAACCCTATCTAATTCATCGAACTGGCCTAATGACGCGACTATTTGACGTTCGGATTAGCGGTTTATGATGTATTTTTTTTTCTGACACAAAAAAAAATTGTCCCGATTTCGTCGCGACAGTGGAACAGATTTATTTTATGAAATTTATTTTCTAGTATGATTATAATGTAAATTCGTTTTTTCAAATAATGACTATAATTCTTTTTTTGTTACTTTTCTAAAATTAATGATATTTATTTATAAATGATTATAATCAAAGGTTAAACTGTAAAAAAACACGAAACACTGATTTCCGTTACTTTTTCCCATGCAAAGACCATCTGACTCCGTTGGGGGTTGTCTGCAGTGTGAATCCCACCTGTTGACTTTCCGCAACATGACTTTCAATATGTGTTCTTATATTCTATTCGTTTGTCGCTTCGAATTTTGTCTCTCCGTGGTGATCTAATTAATGTATTTTTGATGTAGGAAAAGTTAAAAATTGTTCTTTTAAGTACAAGTTCTTCCCTGTTATTATGCGCGTTCCAAAAATTGAAACGATTTACCCAAGTACGAAAAGAAAATTTAAAAAAACGTATACGAAAAAAAATTTTTTTAAAAATGGTAAATTAAAAAAATATTTTGTTGTAACTTTTAAAATTGTTTTTCTAACTTAAAACACATTTCTTTTTTTTTTAAATTAGATTTTTTGTAATTGAAGAAATAAAACGTTTTTTTGATCAATTTATTTTGTGCCTTAAACAAAGTTATTAAAAATTAATGCATAAATTCAACTTAAAAAGTTGTTCAACTTTCAGAGCACAATTAATCAAATATATCATTGTAAATTATTAAACTACGTGTTTATTGAAAAATTTTTAATATGTAAATGGTAGTCGCCTGTATAAGACGATTCAGTGAAATCGTAAAAATGCAAAGTCAACGTATTCCTATTGTTTAAATTAACCACACGGCACATGAAATTAGCTGCGGATAGGAAGACGATTAGCGTTTCGACAGGGGGTCTTTTGATCGCGGGGTAGAAACATCCGCAAGAGTTTGTGCTTGTTTCCCATGAAGGTCCGTTGGGGGTACGTCGCTAAACCATATGGTCAGACAAGTGTACCAGTATAGATTTAAATAACCGTTAATGCATTACAGTTTTAACGTGGATTCTTTTCAACTTTTTGTTTTGCATATGATTACCATTCCGTTTTTGGAATTTGTGTTATGGGAAATGATGATGGGTTTGGTTCTATAAACTGTAGTATTTCATGGAACCGACCATTTTGTTTGTATGAGATGTGGGGGAGGATGCCCTGTCTTCGGACAGTTTTTGGTTTTGTTACTTTAAACAATTACAATTACAAATAATACATTATTTACCGTTTTTATTTTTAATATATGATATCATTTAATAAAAGAAACTTCGATTTAACTAAAAAAAATGTTTAACATATATAAATAACACATTTACGTTCTTTAAAAACTTGGATGTATGTTCATTTTTACTTTTAAATAGAAAGTTTGTACTATCAAAAACTAACTATTATTTAACATTGAAATATGAATTTTCCAGATAAAACTGGCTAACAATACTGTTATTATCAAATTATTAAAAAAGGAAAAGTGAATATAACTAATTTAAAAACACAGGTGGTATTTCATCACCTGACTACTGCTCTTTGACCACATGACACTGATAAATATTTGGACTTGAATAACCAATACAAATCAAAATGATGAAAATAGAACGGTGCAAGTTGTTTTATATAACTTTATTTAAAAAAATTTTTTTTCCAAAAGGTAAAAAAAAGTAACAAATGCATCGTAACAAAATCCAACGACAGTGAAAATATTGAACAATACTAACAATAAATAATTTTTGAACGAATCTTAATCAATGATTTATAATTTAAAGTATTAATTAACATTTGATTACGTATCAAAATTAAATGTATTATATATAAGTAAATATTTTTATAAGCAATTCGGAGTGGGGCGATACCCCAGGCCATTTGTCTGTATAATGAAGTCATGCTTGGATGTTTTCGTATGTGCATGGAAATATGGAAATAACGAGGGGTTGTGGAGGGTGGTAGAAAGTCAGGTTGGAGACGACGCGATTCTCCGACTTTCTGATTTAGGCAGCAATCGTGACAGTCGTAGCAAGTCGCGCGGGGGTTGAAGTCGTTTCTTCGTTTTGCGATTGGCTGACTCCGTAATGCTCTCGCCAATAGCAAGCGGGTCCCATCAACCCTGTTTTTAGTTGCTTTATGAAAGACACTTGAGGAACTTGGAAGATTCATTCCTGCTATTGTCTTTGCCACGAGTTGTATTCGATTGTGACAAGTGTAAAGTGCGTTTCCAAACATTCGGCAATAGTTTAATTTAAATTAGAGATCTAATTTTAATAGAACAAATATTTTCAATTTATTTATTCCGCAATTTTAAAGATAGTGGAATATTTTATCAATAGTGGAATTTTATCAACGTTTCGTTTCATTCATTTTTGCAGCTTCACAACACAGTGGGACTGCGGATGAAGATAGAGACGAGCTGAATTTGTCAGTTTCACTGCATAGTGGAAACGAAGAAAGGGAATGCGAAGACGAAGAGGGCGTAGTCAGGTGCCCAGCTTGTGATAAACCTTATCACGATATTGAAGTGTAAGTAGAATTCAGTAGAAAGAACCTAAACAGATCACAACATCAAGCTTTTTCTAACACGGATTTTTTATTACGGTGCTAAAATTTTATACAAAATGGGAGTTGAATAATTATCATGAAAAGTGAACCGACTTGATGACCGATAAAAAAGTAGTGGACTGAGGTACATAAATGTAATCACAGCAGATGGAAGATAAGCAGAACCGAAACTCATGCCAGATAGTCGATGTCAATTAATAATTAAATGTGCAGATTCTAGGGTCACTTTATATTTTTATCATCATGAAATCTCAATTGATCACGAACAAATAAATTGTACATGTGTTTCTTTTTTTTAATAACTTCAATTACAGTGCAAACATTGAACCAACAAAGCGTGTTTTAATCTCTTACTTATTTTTAAATTTTATTGTTCGAACTATATTTTCTCAACTAAAAAAACAATTTATAAAAGTAATATTCGATGCAGTATAATAATTTTTATGAGGGAAAAATATATAAAAGTTTTAACTTTTTATCGTTAAATATATTGTTATTGTTTATATATTAAACATATTAAATATTGTTATTTAAAATTGTTTTCAATTACATTTTCAAATATAGAAATATATTCCCTTTTTTCTAATAGGGAAATATAAAAAAAAATCTAAAATTCATAACGTTTTGGAATCAAATGTTGAAAGGCAACAACTTACACGTGACATTTTAATGGTAGAAGGTAGTCATAATTATCGGTGAAATGCAGAGGGATCACCTGTTGTGAACGGGTTCACGCGGTTGAAATCCGTAGGGAGTATAAAGTAGCCGAATTTGCATACATCATCGTCGTCGCGTGTTCACAGCTCATCTGGCGGCGCACAATATCTCAGCGTCAATAGATTTCATGACACACTCGGGGTTGTAAAATCAAAGTCTTCCATCGCACCATCCGCTTCCGCACAACCTGAGCATAAACAATCAAGATAAAGGTCCCGCGGATTATCAGTAGAACACAAAACGAACATGTTTCAAATCACATTCACGTCCCGCCAAATTGGATCAGTTCAACATCTAAGGTTGTATTTCACAATTGTTTTGACAGATTAAATAAACATCTCGTGATCTCTCACCGGTACCCGGCGGAGCAGCACACCTGCGAGAGCTGTCCTCGAGGTTACGCCTGGAGCTCGCTTCTAGTGAGTCACCGGTCAATCGTCCACGGCGACGTGCGAAAATACACATGTGAAAATTGTCCGAAGGTAAGCTGAATCTCCGACCTCGAAGACCCACTTGAGATAAGTGGATAGTGGCTGAAAGTAATCCATAACTACCAGTTGAAAACATTGAAAAATAAAACTTGAAACATTTTATTAAACAAAATTAGAGTTCTGAATAATGTTGAAACTTGTAAATTATAGTTTTTTAAATCCCATAGAAACACTTTTGAGTTCGTCTTATAGATGAAAAAAATATGTTTTTAACTTAAATGTACAAACAAGCACTTAACACTTTAGTTCTGGAAGCTTCCCTTTCTTTTTCAATATGGCTGCCTATTTATAAAGACGGAAGTAGGAGAAAAAGAGACAGCACTGTTAAAGGAACAAATGTAAACACTTGGAATTGTCACGTGACCCGTCACACATTCAAAGCTTGTTCGTTCCAACGATCTGATTGGTTAAGCTCACACCCATGCTGAATCGTGCTGATCCAGAATTAAAGTGTTAACTGGTTTTTCCCACAGCCACAGAATTGCCACATTAAAAAAATGTAAAAACTGTGAACTGTCTGTAGTTCTTTTCCACTGTCCATTTTTCTCAGTGCGGCCCAATTCGCCAGTTCCAAGTTGCGTAAAAATGTTTAGCGCGGGAAGATCAGATGGAATACAAGAGTGTGGGTCTGTTTTTCAAAGTGGTTTATTAAATGTTGCATTCGTAAATTAAATGATTCAGTGAGAAATAAGTTTTCTAACTGGTTTTCCCGGACTCGGTGTTTCTACGCAGGCGAGTGATCGGCTACTACCTAGCTCTAAAGTCTGATTGCTTGCAGGTATTCACCGACCCGTCGAACCTCACGAGACACATCCGCACAAATCACGTGGGCGCTCGCAGTCACGCCTGCACCGAGTGCGGCAAGACCTTCGCGACAAGTTCCGGACTGAAGCAGCACACGCACATCCACAGCAGCGTCAAGCCGTTCACGTGCGAAGTCTGCCTCAAGTCTTACACGCAGTTCTCCAACTTATGTCGGCACAAGCGCATGCACGCGGACTGTCGTACGCAGATTAAGTGCGAGATATGCGGCCAGCAGTTCACCACTCTGGCTTCTCTGGCTAAGCACAAAAGGTTTTGCGGTTCAACGTCGTCCTCTCACCCGGGAGCCATGCCCCAGCTGCCGTCGAGCGCGCCGAGTCCCTACATGGTGTACTCCGGCTCGTCCATCACTCTGGCGGGCGGCCTGTCGTTCTATTCGCCAGGGCTGATTGCGCCTTACCCGACCAACTTGTTCTCCAACACTCCCCCCTTTTTCAATTCCAACCTCCTGTTCTCTCCCAAGCAAGAAGACCACGACAAAATGCACGAGACAAGAAAGGACCGGTTCACGCCTCCCAGGATGCTGTCGCAGCAAAGCAAGGTGTCCCCGTCTGCTGCTGAGGAAGCCACGTCCACCCTGAGACCGTCTCCGGCCAGGCCACCGGTACAGGAAACGACGCCTGATAGCAAGGATGACTTTGCATTCAAATTGGTCAAGAAAGAGATCGAGGAAAGTGTGGTCAACTCAACTGTGGTCAAGGAGGAAAAGGAAGCGACTTCCGACAGCGCGGACCAGCCGCTGGACCTGCGGGTACAACGGAAGAAGCACGAAGTGGCCAGTCCGGTGAAGGTGGAGAAGGTCGCCTCGAGCCCAGGTTCGGGGTTGAAGCGTCGCGCTCGGTCGTCTTCGCCGGTTGCAGTGGAGGAACCTCCGTTGGTCCGACCAAAGGTCGAACAGGAGAGCGCCCCTGTGGTTTCCACACCGGAAGAGAAGAAGTTGAACCCAGTCAGGACACCCCTCCCGATGGAGCAGCGGTCACCGGCGAACGTTCCCCCGCACATGGCCTATCCCCGACCGATCAACCCCACGTTCTTAGAAGCAATGTACAGATCAACGCCAGGGACGAACAATTTCGGAGGGTTCCCGGGTTGCGCGATGGTGGCAGGAGTACGGTCGCCCGATACGTCGCGACTCATACCTCCTTTCCCGTTGTACGGGCCTCGAGGGCAGTCTTTTTTAGGCTCTTTCATGAACGGTTTCAACGGCACTAGGCCAGGTGGCGCTGGGTTCGATCTGCTGACGAGACCGCAGCTCGGGGCGTTTCACGGCGTAAAGCCCTTCCAGGACCCGGTGATGCCGCACCACCACGGCAAGATCAAGGACAGATACTCGTGCAAATTCTGCGGCAAGGTGTTCCCCCGCTCGGCCAACCTCACGAGGCACCTGCGCACCCACACCGGCGAACAGCCGTACAAGTGTAAGTACTGCGAGAGGTCGTTCAGCATCTCGAGCAACTTGCAGCGCCACGTGCGCAACATCCACGACAAGCAGAGGCCCTTCAGGTGCACGCTTTGCGACCGTTGCTTCGGCCAGCAGACCAATCTTGACCGCCATCTTAAGAAGCACGATGCCGACGACGGTACTGGCGTCCTCGCGGTCGCCGACTCCCCTGGCAGCAGCAATGAGAACGAGCGAGAAGACGCCTACTTTGACGACATCAGGTCGTTTATGGGCAAGGTCACGTACAGCGGTGATCCGGGTTATGGGATACCCCATCCTACGTACTTGCCCTCGCGCTTGCACGAGATGCACGAGTCCAAGGCCGACTTTGACGAAGCAGAGGACAGCGAAGAAGGTGCCTCGCCTCTGGAAGAGACGGATGCGATGTCCCCCGCGGGCCATAAGGAGTCACCGCCACCGCCCTACGAGCTCAAACTGAGGGACAAACAGAAGTTACTCAACAATAATACCACCACCGAACCGGTCATTGAAGTCTCCACATAGCCCCGCTTGTACTGTTAAGAATTCTAGATCGCAGTCGTATTTATCGTTGAGTTGAGAACTCGTTATCTGTCCTCGGATGTAAAAAATGTAAACATATCTAGTAAAGGGGATTGAATTTAATTCAAGTGTGTAAAGTTAAACTACACTGAACTCGAAGCCTGCCACGGTATTCATTGATGTTGAATATTTCGATAGGCTGATCACAAGTACTGTTATTCCAGGCTGGTTATCACTGTTTTCATATGGTCTGCGGTTTTTTATTCAGTCTTTACACGTTCCTTGACTGAATTATCCTCTTCAGCGCACTTTTTTTTGTCAAACATTGACACAAGTTGCACTTACGAAACATTGTTTTTTCTTTTCAATTATATATTGTTTTCTTGCGTATTGGCTATATTTTTGTATTTCCTTGCTAATTTAAAACATTGTGATCAATCAAATAATTCACCATTTGATTTTAAATTATTTTTATTTGTTTCATTATGATAAAAAGTTTTCTTTTATTTTGTACATTTTTGGCTAGTTCCTAAACAATCTTGGCGTTTCTGTGTGAATTTTATTTGCAAGTCTGTTTGTCACTGATCTTCGTTATCTTACTGATTTATTTGTCAGCGAAATTTTGTATAAATTCCAGTCTATGTGATTTGCTTCTAGATGAAGAAACAAACTTCAAGTTTCTTTGTTAATGAACTGTTTTAATTTATTATTATCAATGACTAGTTAAATGAAAAAAAAAATTGAATTTTATAGAAAAATGTCGTGTTACAAATTGTGTATCAAAATTTGTATTAGTCGAGAAAAGCCAAAGCGAGGTGAGAATTACAAATGAATGAGAAATTGATTATAAATCGTGTAATTAATAAATTTATGCGAAATTGTGTACAAATTTTAATTAGTTTTGTAAAAAAAGTCTCCTGTACTCTTTAGCAACTATATTCTATAAATAATATAAATGAAAAAAATATATGTATATACATCGTCATTATTAAGCAGCGATGTAGCGTAATCGGCTGTTTAATGTTTCATAGTAACAAATTTCAGCAAATTTCTTATGTGTGCATCCCATCGATTTGCGAGCAAACAATAATTCAAAAAGGCTCATGCTTTGTGCACGGGTATATAATAGTGCGTAACAAATGAAAACATATTTACACATTTTTATGCATCCTACAAATAATACACAAGATGGGCTTGTCGTTTTTCACACTAAAACTTAACAAATACGTGTTCTACATATCTCAACCTTTTTAATCCCGGACTCTACCGTAAATCTTCCAACCTTAATCTCTATCATAGAACATAAAATAACTTAACAATTCATTTTAAACAATATTTACATGCTCGATAACTCAAGATCAATTATAAGTAAATCAAACGACTAAGTAATTATAAATAATGTAAAAATATCTGTATTTTATTTCTATTAATATTGATATTATTAAAAATAATACACTTTAAACTGTTTTCGTCATTTCGAACACACAACCAATCCTCAGGTTTAGTTTTACGATATCAATATTCAGCAATCTAAAATTCTAGTCCGAACAAACGAACTTGTTTCATTAACGTTGCTCAATTTAATTATCACAGTTTATAATTTCAAGCGAGTATAACTTTAATAACGGAACTTCCTTTTCCATTTCTCGTAAAGCTTGACAAATTTCTGAAACTGTACGCGTTGCACCCATCTGAATTCATCTTTCTGAAAAACGACGAAACATTTATTATTGCATCTAAAAATTCAATATTGACAGACGTTCATAATTTGGCATTCAAATCTACCCCTTGTTTAATTGAATCTTCTTCAATTTTTAAAAACAGATCGATTTTCGGTATCATCTCCCTAGCTAGTTGGATTTGATGTTCTTCCAAGTAACTCATCAAGTTGTATAAAACATAAAATACGTTCTTGTTATTTTGTCCGTGGTATAAACAATTTTGTATGAGTGTTTCAACTGCCTTTGCATTCATTGTACACCCGTACTTTTCTAGAGTGTACAAATATTGTTCAATATCGTCGTGTGAGTGACAAGTTAGTGCCAATACTTGCCAAGTACTCATATTTGGTTCCGCGCCATGCGCTTCCATTATCATCAAAGTATTCTGCAAAATAAAATAATACCACTTTGAGAATAACAATCAATTTGAGCATAATTTTTGCATAAATACTACACGGAGAAAAATCTATCCCCTTTGTGGATTTCATAATATAAAAAATACACTCGAACCTCCCTAAAAGCACACTCCCTAAGAGCACGGTCCCATGAACTTTTTCTTTCTGAATTTTATAAATGACAAATAGTTATATACAATTTTGATTAAGTAGTTCATTTTTTTATATAAAACCAATTAATTAACAATTTATTGATGTAAATAAACATTCATTTTCACGTCGGTACGATTTACAGCGCATGCGCAGGCACTATAAGAGTCAGAGCGCAGGCGCAGACACTATGAGAGTCAGAGCACATGCGCGTGCTCTTAGGGAGAACTTCCGGTTCCGTACGTTGTGCTCTTAGGGAGGTTTGAGTGTAATAAATAAAATTTTTTTCTGAGAAGAAAATTTATTTAAATAAATTAACTATTATAACAAATACCTTTGCTGATTCATAATCGAACCTTAAGCATCGTCTTTTCATTAATCCATTCCAAAATGGCGTATCCAACTGGACATTGTATTGTTTCACGTGAGTAATATATTGATCTTCTGCAAAATCGGTCATCGGTAAACATCTCAAAAGAAGACTCAAAATTTGCGAGTCAAGTTCAATCCCTTCGGACAGAATTCTTAACAATACTTTGGGGTATCCTCCAAACAACAAAAATTTATCCTCTTCAAAAATGTCTCTCAAGCCGAGGTCTTCCACATTTGCAAATTTCGACAATGATGATTTCGATAGCACTGGAGGGCTGGCCAACAAATCCGAGTCGCCACTCTCGACAAGTTTGATGTCAATGCTATCATTTCCCCTCGATATCGTTCCACTTAATCTCGTGAAATTACAGCTTGCTTTTGAAATGTTTCGCCAGAATTGAACGTGAAGTTTTTTATCAGTCATGGCATAATTTTTCTGAATTGTGTGCCATAGCACCAGGTTCAGTTCCAAAGTATTGTTTGAACTAACATTTATGCACCCCAACAAACTTCCCAGACTTTTCAGGTCAATCATTCGATTTGTTTCTCGCATCCTATCGTATACGCGAAGAGCTTCGTCACCTAGTTTAAACTTGTGATAGAACTTGATGAGTGCAGAGGAAATAGTTTCATCGACAGATACATTTCGGCTGATAATAATATCCATGATGTCACGCAGTTTTGATAAAGCAATTTTCTTATTGTTCTCTGCTAACAGTGAGATGATCATACTGACAAATATCATCGGCGAGGGCTCAATATTCAGTCCCAACATTTTGTTCAAGAGCTCGAAACAATCTTTGTCTCGTCCTTGCAGCGCGTACGCCTTCATCACCAGCCGGAAAAGATCAGTCGTTGGATTAATGTTGTTCGATTCCATCTGGTAAAGTACTTTCTTAGCAGCAGACAGGTCATTATTATTAAGATTATCCTTTATTTCGCGGTAATAATTAAACTGTATTATGAACCCTGAGAGACTGATCTGCCTCTCATCATTTTTATGACTAGAAATAAATTGTTCACTCTTGGACGAGTCCTGGGACGACGTTTTAAAAGACAAAAGTCGAAGCGTTGTGTTGGAAAAAAATGTATCCTGAAAAAATTACAAGTTGAATTAAAAGGTAAGAATTTTATTTTCAAGTTATTTTATACTCACACAGCAGGCTACATTTTGAAGAATCACGTTAATAACAACTCGTACACGCGAATGTAACAAAATATATTTGAAATACATATTTTCATGGCATCCTGTAATTCACTTCTTCGTTTTCATCTTTTATTGGTTGTTTATTCGAAATCAAACATGAACATTGTTTTGTTTCAATCATTTATATAATTGTGCAATGTTACATCGTATTGCCGTTTTTGGAGAAATCTTCAGAATTGTTGACAGACATCAGAAGGTGACACTCATTTTTTCTTCCACTAATTCAAGCAGCTAAAAATGTATACCATCCTGTCGTTTTATAATTTTAAATACGTTGTTTACCGCGAATTTAAAATTTTTTATTTCCCTTTTGTCACCAGAGTGTTTTCGTACTTGCAGGTTAAGTAATTCTATATATACACTTGAAAGGCGCATGCGTCTTCTCACTTGAAACTGTTTTGAAACTTGCCGCGGGAAAATTGGATATACTTATTGTTAAAATACAAATTAAAAGTAATTTGTTTTTGAAAAAGGAGTAAATATATTTTCAATTCTTTTTAACACCTCGTTGGTAACTATATCTCCAGTTGTTATAAAAATTTAAAAATTTGCTATAATTAATAAGATGGATGTTCGACGCCAATTCCTCAGCCTGAAAGTAGAAAAAAGTCATATAGTAACTTGTAGTCCCTGGAATACTTCAATTAAAATTTGATGTCTTACTTTTTTGTTTTTTAAATCTTCACACTGCACAACAATAGAATCCAACAACTGGATGATCTTCTCCGACGGCCGCAGTTGATTGTCGGACATGTATCTCATCAAATGGCTCAAGTTGTAAAACTTGTAATTGCTTTTTGTGTGGCCAATATTTTTAATAAGCGTCCGCAAAGTTTCTTCGTTGGTCGTCCCGTGATATTCATCAATAAGGTACAAAAATTTTTCTATATCCGTATAGTGATGGCACGTGTACGCCAAAGCTGCCCAGGTTGATTCGTTAGGTTTCACACCATACGCCTCCATACAGGCAAGAACATCCTGTAACCGTAAAAAAGATCAATTGATTAATTCAATTTGAAAAAACAAGAACCAACATAAATGTCAAACTTAACTTTGGAAGAAAAACGGTACCTTTGCAGCTTCGTATTCGAACCTGAAACACCTTTTTTTAATTAAATTATTGAAAAAGGGAGCAGTCAATTGAACTTGCATCTTCTCAGCTCGGTTCACGAGTTCATCCTCCAAAAATATCGAGTCAGGTAAGAGGCGCAGGAGCAAAGTTAGGATCGTCTCGTCAGGGATGTATCCTTGAACTTTGATCGTGCGCAATATATTGTTGTGCCCTCCAAACAAAAACAATTTGTCTTTCTCAAAAATGTCTTTCAAATTGATATCCCCGTTATCTTCAAACTTGTACAACGAAGTTTTTGACAGCACCGGAGGCCTGGCGAGAAGGTTAGTTTCTCCATTCTCCTGGATGTGGATCTCAACCCTGTCAGTTCCTCTCGTCAAGTACTTTTCGAGCTTAGTTGTGCTGCACTGCGCACAGATGAGATTTGACAGCAAAATTTTGTACAGAGTCAATCTGGGTGCCAAGCCACTTTTCAACATCGTATGCCATATAATCAGATTGGTTTCCAATGTATTTTCGTTGCTGCAAGATACACACTCGAGAACATACCGGTACATGTCTTGACACAACGTTATACCTTTTTGTTTCATCTCGTCATACAAATTCAGTCCTTTCTGACCGCATTGCAACTTGCAGCAGGTTTGCAGAGCACTCACCCAATTCAAATCGTTGAGTTTTACGTTATAGTAGGTCAATAATTCGTGCAGTTTGTGCAGTGCTTGCACCCCTGTTTTTCTGCCAGAACAATTACCTATGACATTGAACACCAAAGAGGTACTAGACGCTAAGGGCCGAACGTTTTGCTTCAACATTGATTCGTATATATTCAAACATGTCTCTATGTCGCAAAGATCGGCGTATTTCCATATTTTATTAGAGAATTCGATGCTCCTTTGATACGCTCTTCGTTCGCTGATACTACTTAATAATTGTGGATCGATTTCGGCTGAGGATACAGATTTTTTGAACACTTTTTTGGGACCGTGAGTGCGCAGTCGGCCGTATATAAAATCATAGCTGGAAGCCGGTTTTTCTGAAGAAAAACTCCGAGTCCAAGGGTCGACGAGCATTTTGTTCTGAAACATTGTAATTATTGTCAACATATTTGGTGCGAAAAAAGGATATAATTTGTAACTGATATTATTGGAACTATTGAAATGTTTATTCAAAATTGACAAGGAGAAAATATTGAAATTTAAACAATAAAATAAAGTATTGTACAAATTTTGATTGTTTTCATTTTAGTACTTACAATGTTTATTGTTTGTAAACATTTTTCATGATTTATGTTGTATCCAAAGCGACCCATCAGTTGTGAGCTCAATAAATTACATTGTATAAACGAGTTCTTCCTCATATTTTTGTTAGATTTTGTACACGACTTAATTATGAAAAATAAATGGAATTATATGATATTCGCACCGTTTGTTAACATCAAAACAAACCATTGTTAAAATAAATGTCCGTATTGTAAAGGTGTAAACAATTAAAAATAACAAAAATGCCTGTCAGAATATATTATGAAAACATTGAAAATATATTTTGTTCTCTTATCACTTTTATCATGTTGAGGTTAGAATAAAACTAAACTTTCGGTCTAGTTATCTTGTCTGCTTCAAACAGGGAGGTGCCTATAAATTTAGGGAAACTTCAAGCAGCGGGAATTTCGGTATGCATTTGTTGGGATAAATTTGTTATCAATAAAGACCAGAAAGAAATAACTTAAAAAATTAATTCAAAAAACTATATAATGAAACACCAATACATTTTTGAGTAGCGTGTATTTCGGATCGAACCATTTTTAGTTAATGATATAAATAAATATACATTATAATAAAACTTGTTTTCACAATAATTAATACATTTGAATGTATCATTCTCTAGATTTTATATACAGACGTTAGAAATAAATTTCTTCATCTGGGCTTGTTTATTTTTAATAATAATAAATAAATAATAAATGTTTTCCAACAATGGATAGTTATTATACCTGAATTCATCCAAATAACACCGCACTTCAATCAGCGGGGTTGCTTTCCGATTCGCGACGAATCTATTTACATTCTCGAAATTGAACGGTACAAATTTAAACTTGAACATAATTCAAAGTAAAATGCGAAATTAATGCGTTTGCATGCGAATTTGTTTAACTTGTTTGAATGTATAACAGAAACAGATCGTTAAACGTAGGGATGCAGAGCCAAGGCTCTGCCCCGTAAACCCCTTTGGCCACCAACGCCTCCCTTTGGTATCACGTATCCTCCAGCGTGTCTGGCAGTTCCTTCTTCCTCGAGATTACCATTGCTTTCGATCAAGTCGCGCATTGGCCAGCAGGCTAGATAACGCGACTTTCCGTGCCTTGCCAGGACATGATATCCTTGTCTGCAATTTTACAACAATATTTATCAAGCAGTAACGATCTTGAATTATCAGATACAGATTCGGATTTGATGAAATTTACATTTGTTTATTTTTTAATTTTAAATTTGGAAAAGGAAGGATTTTAGCCTCACCTAGATGAGATGAGCCCAACGAGTAAGGCCCAGTGTGCTTTGTGACCTCTTTTTAAACAAGGCGCATTGTTGAAATCCGAGTCATAGGGAATAAGTATTATTGCACCGTGAGCTAAAGCGTGAGTCAACGTGTCAGGGCAGCTCTGTAGATCGACAAGAACCTCGGGTCTGTGGTCTGGCAGATACTCGGCAGCCAACGTCCCCATGAAATCTACACTATAGACCTCACCGTGTTGAGTAAAACCACGCACCCTGGCCTCGGCTAATAACTGACTCACAGAGACCGGATTTGTATATGCCTGAGATGCCATTGCTAAAGCTACCAAACCGCATCTTAAAATGAATACAGATATATTAAAATATGAATGATCAAAAATAAAATATGATTGAAAACAAATGATTCATGCTCAATCTTGAAAAATGTTAGAAATGAAAAATAAGAGCAACATACTGAGGCCCGTCCTGGAGAATTGGTTTGACTTGACAGAAATATGTAACTTCCGCATCTTTGAGCTCGAATCTGGATATCAATTTTTCGACTTCAGTTTCGGCAGTTGTTAGGGTTATATTATTCCAAATTGGCAGCGAATTGCCCTCAGCTGAATCCTTTTTCTTGCAACAATTTTGCTGCTTTAACTTGGACAGCGGTGGAGGTGGCGGGGCAGGCATTTTGATATCTTGAAATAAAGAGCAGTACAACAGTTCCGTCGCTTGTCAAAACTTTCTTTTTTAACCTGCGTCAAGTTGGGCATCTAAAAATATAACCAACCACTCGATTTTAAGCGCGATGATTTTGACGTTTTCACACCCTCTCTTGCTCGCTCTGTGATTCATTACGACATTATGTAATAAAGTCAGCAAAAGGTGCGAGGACAATTGTTACAGCCCGATCATCATAATGATAATGAAACTTTACTGAAATAAGAAAGACTGGAACGCACTCTGCTTTGCCTATGTCGAGCTGCCGACTGCGATCGGTAACCGTGTTGCCTTGTTTATCGAAAACGAGGTGATGATGATGAAAAGAGAAAAACCTCCAAGAATAAGAAAAAAGTAAGATAAGATTGTTTTTCACAATAAACATTTTTATTGTTACATTCGAACTACAGTTATTATTTATAAGTAAATTATGAGCCAACAATGTTATGATAGCTTACAATTTTGTGACGTCTGAAATTTCATTCGACGTACAAACCAAGCAATAAAATTACTTTCTTGTATTATACAAATTGATTTCGTTGAACGTTATTCTCTTTATCTTACTCGAAAAGAAAATATGTTGGCATCCCAACGTGTTATGCATTTCTTTTCTTTTTTTTGTAAGATAAAGCATCGTACTTAACTCGGAAAAACCAAGCTATTGGCAGTCCGAAGGACTGCCAATACAAAACTTGTTTTTTCCGCGTTAAGTGGAATACTATTTTCCAATTTACTTAATGATACAAAATCATTTTCAACAGTTCACATTCATTCGATCCACAATCGTCCATACATTCAAAGCCTATAGACACTCAAGTTTTCACCGAAACTAGCAAACGCTCATTTCAGAGATTATATTATGTACAGTCATTTTAAGCTCCTCTCCGCCACTTTTCACCGTTACTGAACTTTGTCATTTCTTTGCCGCTGACTCCGCAGGTACCTATTCCTACTCTTCCGTTAACGTTCTCTGGGGTTGCGAATATACTCTTTTTGATCACTCCTTTTTTCGATGACTGAAAAAATTGATCAGTATTAAAATAATAATATAAAACAAGAATACAACATTTTCACGACAATTTAAAGTGGTTGCAATTATACAATAAAGAACAAAATGTCATCGTTATGTTTTTTATCAACATTTTTATAACGTTTAATGGAAATATGTAAGTGTTATCAAAAAGTTTTTTTATTCAATGACACAACCACTAAGAACTTTCTAAAATACCTTGTTAGCAAAAGCAAGCCATTTATTTTTTTCCTGTTCTCTCTCTTCCTCTAATTCCTTGAACCTTTGGAGTTTTTTCTGCTTCTTTTTCTTCAGGTACTCTCTCTGTTTATTCGGGTCGTTTCCGGCCACTGCGACAACCTGCATTTTTCTGGAATAAGAAAACATTTGTTAGTTAATAAATATTTGTCATATTTTTATATTTAGTTACCAGTATATATAATATAAACATTATACAAACTTGCTTCTATATTATTAAATATGAAAACAAGGCTGCAGCTTTTTAAATTCAAACTTGAAATTAATTTTAAATTAAAAAAATTTGTCAAAGCTCACAACTCAGTTTTCAAATGAAAAATTGTTACAGTGTCAATTATCCTTGGTTTTACCTTTTTCTGCGTGCCAAAATCAGAACATCACCAGGGGATAAATCAACATAACGTTATATCAGATGAGAAGACATCAAAAGTTTTCATACAGTTTTATACGACGATGAAAGGAAGGGCAAACGAAAAAATAATTAGTATACTTTCCATTACGCCTCAAGTTCTGATCAATTCAATTTTTTAGCATAGAATAAAATAAAATTACTTAATTCTAAACAAATTTATGCAATCCACTTTTTACTCACTTCGATTTCTGATCAGCCCAATCTGATGCAGGCCGTTTTGCCATGGATTTCAGTTGGTTGATCATTGTGACGTCAGTATTTTTGTACTCGTTGAACGTAATGTTTACAACTCCATCCTCACTAACAGCATCTATCGTTGCTTCGTAGTATCTGCAATAATCCAATCAAATTAATAACTTGACACAGCACATTTTCTAAATTATCAATCGTTATTCTTTAAATTGTATATTATAATCATACTAAATTTTTAGATCAAAACAAAAACAATCTTTTCTGTCATACAAATTTGTGATCACTTACTTTCCATCTTCGCTCCAAGGTGCCATGCATTGATCTCCTACATTCCATTTGCTTGTCAATGATGCAATTAAAGCAGGGTCTTTATCATCAGTACTCGAATTCCCTTGACTTTTCTCCTGCTGTTGTGACTTTATTAAATCATGCGTTAACTCTATTACCTCTTCCAAATCAATTTTTAGTTTCAGTAACTCCTCATTGTCAGGATCTGTAGTTAAGGCAGCTTCAACCTTAAAAAAAAGACACTTTTAAAATACCCCTTCAAAAGATACCAATATATAGAACTACTCAAACATGAACTGAAACCTGTACTTTATTCAGTGGAACGTATCCAACTAACCTACAAATGATAATCATTGACTTTTTAGACTCTTTTTAAATGTATCTACATGCTGCTCAAATATATAACAAGATAGCTTTCGATATTTAAAATCATATGTTTTATTATTTTAATTATAAATAATTATATTGGTAGGGTTAAAAAGAAAATACCAGAGACAAAATACAATTTAAAAACAATACAACAGAATGAAAACTAACCTGTTGGAGCTGTAATTTGTAATTTTGTAGATCGTCCATGATGATTGAGCTACTGTTATTCTTTAGTTCGTAATGTTTACTGTTTTTTTAGCTTGTGCACTTTTAACTGATGATAAAAGTGCATATAAGTTGAACAAACTTTTTGTTTTGTCGTCGCCCCCTTTGATGACAACGGAGGAGTTTTTTTCGCGTATAACTTGTGGCAGCTATCTAGCTCTACACCAGAAAGTTGAACAAACAAAATGACATCACACACGAGACAGCTGTTCTTGTTTCTTTTGTTGTGTTTATGGTTATGGAAAAACTTAACTTGCTTTCCTTGTGCCAATCACTAATTTTTGTAATGGTATATCTCTCTTTGCTTCCACTTGACTGGGAAATGGCGAAGCATATAACTAAAGTACATACCCGAAAACGAACCTTATATTGTGGACAAGAGCGGAGACATAACCTAACCTGAGAGAGACATCAAAGGATACTTTAGTGGAAAGACAAGGACAGATCGAACCACGTACCACCACCACATGGGAACGCGCCAATCAGCGCGACGCTTGCGCGGAGAATTTGTAACATTTCAAATTAATACGGTAAATAAATTCATTCGGAGAATTAAGGAAAATTCGTAACTAGAACTGGCTATAGAAATAAGAAAATTAAATGTAAAAATATAACAAAACATAAAACAGATACGAGAACTAATGTTATATAAGTTACTAATAATAATGTAATATAATGATATATGCGCCTGTTTTTAGAGCGTACGCAGCGTGCACGTCTAATCGGCGTACAAGATAAAGTCAAAATGATTGATTTGAAATCAAAAATCGGATGAGATTCAAACAGTAGATTAAAATTGCTGGAGTTTGACGTACGAAAAAGTTGAAATAAGTTTATTTTTTGTCAAAATGGCGTCCAGTGAAAAAAAGTGTCACTTTTTGTTTGATTTTTTTCATTTTCAAAGCGCTAGTAAAAATATGAAAAATACACTTTTTTTATCTTCTCCTTAAGTCAAACTCTAACTAATTTAATCAATTTTTTGAATCTCATTCGATTTTTGATTTCAACCATTTTGATCAACCGTTTTGACGCCATCTTGTACGCCGATGAAAACAGGCCTTTTTCAGACAAATTTACGGAAACAACCCCTTAAACACGCATCGTTTCAATTTGTATTCTTCAGATTGAAATTTTGACAATAATAAACAACAAACTTGTCCCTGATAAGATAATCTTTTCAACATTTTGAAAACATGAAAAACCCATTCTCGGAAAACCAATTATCATTAATACGAATGGAGCTAATTTCGTTGGATTAGTTAGGATTAACAAAACCAAATTTATGGAAACAAAATATTTGGAAAATAAAATGAAACACCCAGTTGTTTAACGGTATGAAATAATCATAAACGTTAATATTCATTTCATTGTTTGTCAAGCTTACTCATGAATGAAAGAACCAGGCAGTTTTCCCATTCAGGGATTAAAAAAATAAAACCAATTATAGAACGGTTAGTTTTGTAAAAATTTGTAAATTAAAAATAGGCTAAGTAATTAAAATAACACAAATTAGTGCATTCCACACCTTATTACTGTATTTCGTACCGTACCCGTATTTCAAAAGCGTTTTTGAAGTGAGGTCTTGTGAGAAAAAAAATTAATAAATAAATAGTGTACAATTTAATATCAATATTCATGAATATTCATGAGACCATCACTTTCAGGTATATGAGTGATGTATTAAAACAAAAAAAGACAAAACAAAATGATAAAAGACAATGACGAAGATATACGATGTAATAATTGTGAGATATGATTTAATTTCTGGTTCATGCAGCTAAATTCAAATCTATTCACCAACTATCTCAGATGTACACAATTTGAATAATGATAAATTAACCGTGCCCTAACTCAACCTTTCGGTTAAAAGTTAATCTTCTTTGTATGCAATCTTTTTGGGAACCATACACAAAGTAGCTTATCTATGTGCATTGTGTACTTATTTGTAGAGGCTCAGACAGGAGACAATAATTTTTTTCGGAGACGAAAAAAATGATTTTTTAATAAGGACTAGTATTTAAATAACAAGAAATATACTTATAAACTTTGTTTTATTAAAAAATCATATTTATCATAACATGAATAGTATCGTATCAGATACTAATTTTATATAATCTCTTAAAAATAATTGTACTTTTGTGTTGAATAAAAATATTCAATATTAAATAATGAAAATTTTATGTTTTCCTTAACTTTTTCAACAGGGGCTTTATTTAATCGGCAAAGTAGATATTTCGCCGGTAGCTTACCGTCATAAGTTGTTAGAATATAATGTTTCAGTTCTGTTTGGTTTGTCAGTTCATGAACGGCAGGATATCACAGATCACACTAGGAAATCTCACCTAAATATAGTTTGTCATATTGCTTCAGATCAGCTGTTGTTATCATCTGTTAGACCACGGTTGCTTAAATTTTCATTAATTTATATTTTACATTATAATTATTTCATAATATGGTCTGATTTTTGTGCTACGTGGGAACATAACTAATATTTGTATCTGATGGTATAAGACACTACTTTAATTGCCGCTAAACAAACATTTTTGTACTGTTATAAAAATGTAAAATAGTTATATATTTTTTAAAAGGAAACATGAGTGGCAAAATAAAACACATTTCAAAGTTGAATGACGAAGAAAATAATCCATGTTTAAAGGTAAATATATTTGTATTAGTATAAGCCTTAGCAGAAGATTTTCCGTCAATTTTTTCTATGATCCACTTAATTTATTCACAAAACCGTAGGAAATCGTAGGTTTTTAATTTTATTTTCCTGTTTTTCTATATAATAATTATAATTTTTAGGAACAACAAATGTCGTACAAATGTTTAAATGATAATGATTACAACTATTCCAATTGTTCCGATTACTTTGATAACTTCAATAACTGCAAACAATTTTGGGTAAGTGCAAAAATATGATTATATATCAAAATTATGTAAATTCAATTACAATTTTGAAATCGTAATTAATTTTTGATCATTTCAGAGGAAAGTTGTAATGGATCGTACTTTAAACTTCATTAGCCCTGCCATGCCAGCACTAGAAGATAGAGAAAAAATAAAAGCAGAATATAAAGATAAATTGCGAAAGAAAAGCAATTGAAAGTGTTAAATTTGGTTTTGAATAAACATTTTTTGTTAGAGCACAGTGTCATCTAGCATTCTGTTATAATCCATTTCCTGTCAATTTTTTTATCAAATGACAATAATTCGGAATAAAAATACGTAATATATCTTAAAAATTACGATTTTATAAACTTACTAGCTGCACCCGAGTTTTTATTCGCATTTTCGTTCCGGATCTAGAAAAGTGATACCAACCTCTTAAAATTAAATACATGGAAATTCAAGATGAAAATATTTTTTGGGGTTATAAACTGTTGATCGGGAGAGAAAAATGTCTGCGTTTGTTTTTTTATAAGTTATGAATTTAATAAATGAAGCTGATGTTATTTTAAAAAATATATTATTAATGGTTGAGGTGTACTATTAAATAGTTGAGTGTGATAAAAACATAATCATGACAGATAAATCTGTCTTGTCAAATGCCGAGCACAAACTCTCGAAGGAGGATTATTTACTATTGAGAGCCAAAGAAGCCTTATCTACTGACATTCATGCAGCCAAATCATGGCTCATTACTGCAAAATCCCTGTTCCCACACAGCCCTAAAGTTCAAGTAAATTTTAATTCTTATTGTTAATTTTCTTTAATCATAAACAATTTTTTTTATATTTTTTTATTTGTTATTTTAAAAGCAATTATTATTTTTGTTATTATTTTTTTTATTGTATTTCATTAATTTTTAATTGCATTTTTGTTTTTCAGTTTGAAGCCTACAAGTTGGAAAAGCTGGCAAAAAATGTGAAGGAAGCAGCAGAATGTTTTAGTGAAATGTACAAAAATCTTGTAATGTAAAAATAATTTAAAAAAGTTGCATGATTCTATTTACACTGATTTGCAGATTTCAGAATTTCCCAGACGACCAGGACATCTGGAAAGAGATAGAATTAATAACAGCATCACTAAGGACAGAGCACTACGATGCTGAATCCGAATTGCTCTGTCAGATGTTTCAGCATCTACCGCAAGATTTACAACACAGACTGTTGATAATGACTGCAGATCATAGCGAGGACACCATGGAACACTGCAAATTGTTACTTTTGTTACTGAAACGGTTTCCTCAAACCATATCTACCCACGGTGTAAAAATAATTTTTATAATTCGAAACAATAATAATGAAAATAATAGATAGTAAAAAAGATGATTTCGTTTTGATTGTTTTCTGATTTTCAGCCACGACTAGTTGAAACTTTATTAACAGCAGAAAAACACAGCCACCCAGGAAGGGCAGTGAATGATTTTCGTAAACTATTAGCATGTGACGCGCTGCCACTGTTGGGAACAGCATCGGTCGACCTGAATCCTCGTCTGAGTTTGCGATTGCTCACGAAATCAATCGAATTTTACCTGGCGTACATTCAGCATCAAGAAAATCAGATCCCCCAGCCTTGGGACAGGATGTTTCAAATAATTGAAACGATGGGAAAAAAGCTCTCCTGGGAACTCAGCAGCCTCTTTGCAATGCCATGGAATCGCGAAGTTTACTGCGACAAAATCCACCAGTTTGAGGCGAAATGCTCCGACAAGTTGAATGATGAAATTATTATGAGACAATTTTTAATTTGCACGACTGTTATATTTTTAAGAGTTTTATATGAGCATAATAAGTTTGTTGGTGGGAGCAACGGTTATTGTTTGGTTGAGGCTTTCACGGAACCTCCCTTGCAACCAGCAGGTAATTAAACATTGCAGAAATTTAATAAATGGAAAAATAATTCATATAGGGAGAAAAATTAATCTCACTTGTTTGTTATTAGAACCGAAATTGAAAAAGAGAAAACGTGATGATTCGACACAGGTAATAATTACAAGCGATGGCGAGTACAGTGGAAATGGGCTGGCCCTGGCGGTAAAATTGTGGGACTCCCTAAGAAGCAACGAATATTTACAACGAGAACTGAATAAACTAAGTCAACAACTGCGACTCGACGGCTGGATCAGCCAATTTTTAACCGACCTGTCTATGTACAAAGGACTTTATCCTGAAGTCATACCGAGACTCTCTCAAGAGAATGGAAACTTGGTTTCGCATCTCAAGTTGGCTTGTAGTTGTTATTTCGTCAAGGACTACAAGGTTAATTAAGAAATAATATTTTTTGTATCGAGTTCAAACTATCAATTGACACTAATAAGATTCATTTTTTAGGGGATGCTAGAATATATCTCGATAATCGTCACAATGCTACCGACAACACGAGGCAAAATTTCACAAAATTTAGTTTGTCCCGCCATTCGTCATTTGCATTACATACCTCTAACACGGTTTGCTGTTTTACAGTACTGCTGCAGACTTCTTCTCCTAGCAATCAAGGTATTGAATAATAAATTAAAATTAACGAATATACAGTTGGAAAAAATTAAATGTAAGTTACCGTTACAGGACAATTTTGCGATGCCGGCAGGTGTTGGGGATTACGCAATCGGTAATTTAAATTGTCTATAAACATTAAAAAGTAATTTACAGTTTATTGAATGTGATTTTCTCTCCAGGACATGCATTTGTGTTGATGCAGATTGACTGGCCCCAAGAAGCCAGTATTCTAAATCTGACTGTGGACCGAATTATAAACCGTGGATCATTCAGTTATCCCCTGTTTCAATCTTACATTATTTGTGTTGATATTTTGGAAGAGCTGACATATCTTTGGTCAGAAAACGGAGGAAGTATTTTGTTGGACATTAAAAATGGTTCTGGGATGTCACAAAGTAACATTTTTGTCAATTTCTTGATCTGATATGTGTATTTATTTATTTTCATTATTTTACTCGTTACTTTTCTTTGTTTTTATCAGGTCGTCGAATGTCCACTAGAGGAGCAGATAAAGGCGTACGCGAAGAAATAAAACAAATAATGAGACGGCAAGCTGCAAGGGATGGAATCGAACCGGTAGATGAACTTGTGCAGAGGTTCATTATCAATGAAAAAACTGCACTTTTACATAGCCTTGTAATCTCTCCGTAAAGATATACGAACTGCGTAAAATTGTACTATTTTATCGTAGTTTTTGTCGAGGGATGTTGTATTAAAAAATAAATACAATTTTTTATCTTTATAAAACTACTTATAATTAAGTTACGTAAACACTATACATAAAATCAATACTTTATATAAAATTGTGTTTTACATTTTTTTCTGTTATAAATCTTACTTTATAATTAAAAAAGCAGTAACATTATTATCATTATCTGAAAATTTCACCCCGATAAAAAATCAATATAGGGAAACCGACATCAAACATCTTAGACTTTATTTTATTGCATGTAAAAATTAATGTTGTATAACTCTTATGCAGTGTTAAGTTACATTATTTCGAGAATATTTGTAAACAAATGCAAAAAATTTATATAAACATTTTTTACTTTATCATTTTGACGTTTGATCAAATTGATCCTCCTTTTATCTGTATTGTCCTAATATCTATATTTTATACAGATCTTATATTCAACTTAAAAATTTTAAATAAGCAAAAACAATTTCCCGACGGGTTAAAAATGATTCGAATATTTTATTTAAAATAAACATTTCAATTTAATGCAACCTCCATAACACGATAAACGATTGAAGTTTAAATTTTCATTTTATAAAATTATCTTATATAAACTCCAAGTTGAAGGGCACTCTGCAGCAGGACCTTTATCCCGGGCATGAACGATGCGATCTGACTGAAATCCGATCCTGAAACCAATTGCGTGTGAAGTCCCAATCCACTTGTATAATCCCCTTCTTGAATGAAATGAGAAATCTGATGCAATCCTTGAAGTGTGTTCTGTGATAACTAAAAAAGCAAAAATATTGTTAATTTTTAACTTTCTTAAATTATTCCACCTAATTATTCCATCATGCTTGAAATAATTTACCTTGTTTTCACGTAAACAATCATACAGGACCTCCAACTTTTTAGATACTTCCTCAACTTTCCTTTTAATTTGCTGCAAATAAATTCAGTACAATTAGTATCTAGCTTTTTCGTTATTTTAATTTCTGTCTCAAAAATAAGTGTCTCATGAGCTTACAGGATTTTTTGCATTTTCTAAACACTGCACTCTAAGCTCGTCGAGTACAGTTTTCAGATGAACATGCTCATCAGGAATGGGGGCTTTCGGTTTCTCAGGCTCAGGTGCTTTGACAATTTGAGCCGATTGTACCGGCTGATTGTACATCGTGTCCATCGGTTTGTTGTAAATCTGGTTGGGCATCTGATTGTACTGTTGGTTGTACATCTGAGTATCTGGATAGTAATTCTCAACAGGCGGCATCTGAAAAAAAAGTATTTAGACAAATTCAAAATTAACAAAATAAAAATTGAAAAGTAAAATTGAATTCGCATTGAAAAATTCAAATTTTAATTCAAAAAACCAGTACAAAATCATTGAAACTTTTAGACACTCACTCCATAGTCTGGTTGTGCGATGTTACCCATTGGATGCAAAATCGGATCTTGTGGCTGGTACTCAGTTTTCTCCTGAAAAGAACAAGAAAATAATCAGAAACAATCCAGAAACGTGTAATTTTCAATGCTAATGTTAGTACCACACAATCATCACTTAATTAAAAACTGTAGTGTTGTTTTTTACAAGAAAAAAAATGTTCGATAGTCAAATGTGTCGTGACCTTTTTGAAACAGTGTTGTGTTCGTAAGTCAACAACACTCTCAACAACTCGTCTACCTTCCTACAAATCGAATGTTTCTCTTTCCACTTTCTTGTACCAGCATGTTCCGCAGATATTTCATTATTGTAGATTAATGCCAGTACAGGCTACCATCAAAAAATTGGTCATTAAATCAAACTCAGTACGTTTTTCTTAAAGCCCAGAAATGTTTTTAACCCTTCGTTGACTTGTCTTCCAGTACCTGTATTCTATTCGATTTGATACTCGGCGGGTCATTCCAACCCGGTTTCTGGTCCGCCCTGTAGATATTCTCCTCTTGGTATTTTGGTTCAGGTCTCGGTGGAGCGTAACTTGGCATCATTGGAGTACCCAGAGCACTCGACTGGTTCGTGTCGGATTCATTTGGATTGTAGAAAGTGGTGTTCATCGGACCCGTTGGGTACATCGGATTTGAGGGGGGTGCAGGGTAAGTAGGCATGGAGTAGGGCGAGGGTTGGGCAAAAGGAGCAGGAGTTCCGTAGGAGGGCTTAATCGAAGGATCAATAACATGTTTTGGTCGGGTCGGAGGCACGACGCCTTGGGGCTTCGGTGTAGTTGAAGCCGGTGGAGGAGGCGGAGGCTGGTAAGTAGGAACAGGTGCCATTGGCGTGGGCTGATATGGGGCATTGTAACTTGGTTGAACCTGAGGCACAGGGTTGTAGTTCGTGTTCATATACGAGTTCATCGGTCGGGTTGGGTCGGTGTTCCATTGGTTCATTGGATTCTGCTGAACTCCGTAATTACTCTGAAGCAAACAATTGTAAAGATTGAACAAAAATTGTACAGTATCATAACTTGTCTCAAGACAAGAATAATATTTAAAACTACACATTGTATTTTTGTAATTTTACATATTTTTACAGCGATAGATGTTATTTTCAGTTAAGAAACTTACAGACTGAGAAACCCTCCTAGAAGGATCAAAATAATTCTGACTCGGTCGTTTTGTGTACTGCTGATTGTCAACCTGGCCGATACCCAGGTTCTTATGCAGTCGATCTCTGAGTTGCACGATAGTTGGCTCCTGGCTATCGCCCAGGAAGCTCAAGGCGGTTTCGAAGCTTCCCTCCGAGGCCAGCATCTCTGCATAAGTCGCTAATACTGTCGCAGCTTTGCCCTCGAGTTTTACGTTCTTGGTACCTTTGAACTCCAAACCTTTTTGCAGGATGGATATCAGTTCCACGATCTTTTCAATGTCTGTTTCTATCGAGTTTACCACCTTTTCAAGATTCCCAGAACAAATGTAACAGATTGGCGCTTGTTTCCTCAACTCTGGATTGGAAGAGGCCATCAAACGATCTCCAAGGATTTCTGTGGAAATTTAGAAAGTCAATTACGAGAGAACTTTTAAGTTTGATTGAGGGTTGGGGGGAAAGAAGATTTACCACAAAGTGCAAATCGTTCCTCGTTGTTGCAGTGAATGAAAATTCCAATAAGCGCCTTCTTCCAGCATATAATGTTGCAATTATTTGCAATGTCAGACCAATTTTCACTAACGACCGAGTTTATCAGCGAATTCAATGCTCCACTGTGCTCGGAAAAATATCTGTACTGAGCTCTAGCAAGTAGGTCTGTTCCTCCAGCCATCGAAAGGATTATCGCGTCGGCGTATCTTTTACTGGAAAAACATAAAGATACTGCTGCTTCGATGTTGTTCACCAGAATGGCTTGGGTGATAAGACCTTCCTCATCTGAAAATTAAAACATTTTAAATTAATATTTATTTTTTAGACTTACATTTTTATACAATTTCATTTTACCATCTGAAATATTGAGTTTGAAATCGGATTCGCTTTGCTTCACATCCGGTGACCTGTTTTGTTCCCTCTGTGCGATTGCATCAAATGGTTCGCTTCCATCGAGCACGTTTCCATTTTGTACCTAAAAGCACAATTTGTTGTAGAGGAAAAATTGCATTCATATTAGGAAGCATTTTTTAATTTGAAAAACATCCTTACAGTCCTCAATCTCGAAATGCCCTGAGTGACATCGTCCAGTTCGTTCGGAATGTATTGGTTCAATTTATTATTCATAGAATCAACGTTATATCCCAATTCCATCAGCAACTCCTTCTTATCGTCATTCTCAAAGTAAGTGCTGATACACTTCCAAATCCTCTTCTCATGATCATCAGCAGCAAAGTCAATTTTTTTCTTGCAGTAATCGCTGTACTGCATTGACTTCAGGACACTGTCTAATTCATTTGATCGTTGCACCAGGTCCGGATTTGTCACCACCGACGAAACATAGACAGTTTTTGTACTCGAATTGGTAACATCCGGAACGCTGTTTTCAAATATTGTCAATTTCCCTCCAAACTGAAAACATAAAATCAATATTTAATCAAATTTATTGTTTCACATCTTAATCTCCTTTTGTTCTTTTTGTTTTATTTTGTTTTTTTTCATATAAATATTTTCTTACACCAAAAGAGGCACCAAAAGGTCTTTTCAGCCACTTAGGAGCCTTTGTAAGTTCCGCAGTGGATTCAGTCTGAGCAACGGGATGCGTCGGTTGCGTAATCTGGCTTATTCCAGGGAAAGAGTCAGCAATCTTGCTTGTATTCTCTAAGATTTCCTGCTGTCTGCCTCCCAGTAAAGAGTAAACCACAACGTGGCCATCAAAACTGCTTCCAGCAATCAGCCCGGGGTATTTTGGACACCAAGAGACGTCAAAATTCCACTGGGATGTTTGAGCCAGTTCCCCGGTAAGTTCACCATTCTAAAATTGAAGTTTAACATTTGTTAAGATTTTACGATCAGTTCCATCTCATCATTTCAATTAGATATGAAGACGTAACATTTCTATCACTTACAGGTGCAGGATTTGGGTTCCAACAAAGAATTCTGTTATCTTTGCTGCAACTCACTAACAAATCAGAATCGTGTGGACACCAGGCGATAGACAACACTCCCCTCTGGTGATTTTGTAACGTGCTCAGGGGAGATTTTGTGCATCTCAAATCCCACAGTTCAATAACAGGCGCCAAATCTTCTTCGGATGCTCGACATAATTGTGTGGCTTCATCTGGGTGCCATTCGATGACCTTCCATCTTGCCTAAAAAAGTAATTCTTTATTATTTAAATGAATCAAAAATTAAATCGTAAACAAATAAATATTGAAATTGTTTTTGATACAAAATTTCATTACATATCAATAGTGTTACCTTTGCATTAGAATCGGGCAGTTTCATTATCGTTTCATTTTTACGTAAATCCCATACCATGCAGCACTGGGAGAATGTCGATGCCAAAATATGTTGAACTGAAACGAAAAAACGAAATTAATATTCACAGTTCGAAATTTACATCTTTTAAACTTTTGTTTTTTCCTTCAAATAAACATCTTTGACTATTAATTACATTTTTTATTCCAAGCAATATGCTGCACATCCTCAGGGGCCTGAGCACAAGTTCCTGGCTTCATCGGTTCCATCTTCTCAACATCCCAGATAAAAATTTCATTCTCAGCCGCACCAGTCGCAAACAAATTTGCCTTCAAGGGGTTGAAATCCATAGCCTTGACTGCTCCTTTGTGTCTGTCTCGACTACAGATCATGGAACTTGGATCATTTGCAAACAGTTTTTTGGCCGAATAAAGTTTGATCGTCCCTTTATCACAACCGCCTACTATCACACCCGATGTTGTGTTCGGCTGATTGTTCTCCGAGCCCCATATTATTTTGTGGAATCTAAAAACAAAAGTTTGTCCAATAAATGTTGTCATCCAAATTAATTTAAGTTAAAATTAAAAAAAAATTATTAAATCAACAAATAAATTTTCGAAAATCAATTTTCAAATCCAAGTTGAAAATTCAAATTCAGAACTCAGATAACATTTTTGAAATTGAATTACAATTTTTTTAAATTGTAAGAAAAAAGTTTTTTAACGGATCAAAAATGTAATCAATTAGTGAATTGAAAAATGATAATTATGTAAATGAAAAATATTTGAAACTCACTTCTGATCACTTGGCATGCTGGCGAGGAGTTCCATATTATAACCAGGCTGTTGCAAATTCAGAGAATACAATTCGAGAGCTGAGGCGGTGCTGAAACTGGCATCCAGCTGCTGGGCGGCGGTGCCCGCGGCGAGCATGATCGGGCATTGGGTGGCCGGCGACCATGCTACGTTGACAGTCTTCAATATCTCCTTCACCTTCATCTTGAGCCTGAAAAGTTTCAGAGCTGTCAACAACCTAGTCTGCAACCTTTAACCTCTACCACTCGCCCACTCGTGCTGTCATCCAAGATGAAAATTTTGACGTAACCGCAAAACACTGCAACGTCACTTTGAACCGACACACCAAAACAAGGCACGTGTAGTTGAAATAAAAATGATTACAAAATGTGGAAAATTTTCAAAAATAGGTTAAAATTGGACACAAGTTGGATTCAGGGAGCATATTGTTTGTTTACATAAAAAACATCCCAACAAAAAGAAGAGGAGATGAGAAATTACAATCGAACAAAATTAAAAACAAAAGTGAGCTCGTTTTTTTCAAGCAGACAGGACAAATTGGAGGTCACGTCCAGTTCTCAAGATGGCTGTGATGAATTTACCTTTTTCTAAACTTAGATTAAAGGGAAATGCCGAATCCTAATTTACAACAACCGTCACGTCACATTTGCTGCAACTGTCAGCTGCTTGCGGCTCTTCTTCCAACGTGGCGAACATGCTTGCACGCCTGCCAACCGTTGTTATTGTTCCCCCATAAAAAACAAGCTGCCAGATGGCGTGGTGATATTTTTTTCTCTGTGTGCTCCTGCGTCTGAATCCCAGCTAACTTCCGCGCGCTATCCAGCTCAAAATTAATTCTGTTGTCGATCCGAATATGAAACTGAATGGTCCTGGATGCCTAGCGTGAATTAAAAGGGAACAAAAATAAGAGGCAGTATGGCGTCGAAAACGCACGTGGACATGGTGAACGAGCGCCGACTGAGACCGATCTACGGTAACTATTGGCGATCGAGCGGCTGCTCCGCACGTTGTTGCCCCGGCGACGACGTTACCCTAGCCGGCGAAGAGGTTATGTAATGCTTTGCCTCTTTCAGACTCGCTCGACAATGGAAACAACAAGAAGGCCCTCCAGGAGGCAGACAAGGTACTTAAAAAAGACTCCAACAATCAATGCGCCAGGGTTCTCAAGGCCCTTGCACTTCTACGTCTCGGCAAGGAAGGCGAGTGCCAAACTATCATGGATAAGGTCAGCGCTGAAGTGCCCTGCGACGACTCAACTCTTCAGGCCATGAGCATCTGTTATAGAGAAATTCATCAACGTGAGAACAAATGATAGATACAGTCCAAAAGTGTAGACTGAGTTTTTGCAAAAAAAAAAAAAAAAAACATTGCGAAATTGTAAATGTTGATTGTATTTTTAGCTGGTAAGATAAGTGAACTGTACGAAGCAGCGGCTAAGGCTGATCCAACCAACGAGGAGCTGCTGACGCATCTGTTCATGTCGTACGTGAGACTTGGGGACTTTAAAAAGCAGCAGCACAGCGCACTGGCTCTGTACAAATTGGTGCCAAAAAATCCTTATTACTTCTGGGCTGTGATGAGCATAGTCATGCAGGCGATACAGGCTGAGGAAAAGCTTGCGAGACAAGTCATCCTGCCTCTGGCGGAGAGGATGGTATAAAATTTACCATTTTTTTTAATCTGATTGCAAAATTAGAATTCACTTTTGTTTTAATTTTGGTATTTTTAATTGTTAAATTGTAAGGAACAAACATTTTGAATCAATTGAAAGATTATTTATCTAAAAAGTGAATTGAACAATGATTATAAAAGTGGAAAAAAATTTGATAGTACCAAAAAATTCAAATTCAATAAAAAAAATCCAAATTCATAATTCACGTTTGTTTTAATTTTGGTATGTCTTTATTTTAAGGTACTGAAATTTGTCAACGAAGGCAAAATGGAAGCCGAGCAAGAAGTTCAATTATATCTGATGATCCTGGGACTGCAAGAAAAAAATGAGGAGGTACTTGAAGTCTTGTCCGGGCCATTGGCTCATCATTTATCTCAAGTTCCTGAAATGAGAGCGATGTTGTTAGTGAAAATGAAACGGTACCCTGAAGCGATCGCTTCTTTCAAGAACCTCATATCTAAAAAGTAACTACCACTTATTATGCATTCAAGTATTTTGAATTCCAATGACTTAAAATTCTAACCTCATCATCTTGGTTTCAGCATAGACAATTGGGAGTATTATCTGCATTTTGTTGAAGCCTGTTTGGAATCGCAAAAGCTCGATGATTGTTTGTATTTGCTGAAGGAACAAGCAGCCTCTGCAGGTTCAAAAGCCAGGGCACCCCACCTGGCACACCTAGAGCTCCTGGACCGTATTAAAGATACCGATCAAAAGTGTGACATCGATCCCACGCATATTATAAGGGAATATTTTTCAAAGTTCGGTTCCAAGGGTTGTGTGGTGGGGGATCTGAGATTATATTTACACCTCCTTTCTACGGAGGAGAAATATAAATTAATTGAAAAAGTAAGCACAAAATCTGAGATCTGACCTTTATTTTTCGTTTTCTTTGATTTAGTTTTAATTTTGTTTCTGTATTTATAGTTAGAAGAAGATATCGGAGTGCCATCTGATGGGTATCCGACAACAAAGGACCAGATGCAGAGACACGTACATCTCGAGCAATTACGTAGAATTTGTGGTTTTCATCACGAGCCTTCAATAGACTTAGAGAAGCGGAAATTGTTAGTAGAGAGACTTGTCAATTTGTACGAGAAAGGTAGTTCACTTTGTTCGGTGCAGGAAAGGCTTCCAACTGATATTTGCGTGGCCGACCCCTATATCATTTTAGCGGTACATGTGTTGTACCAGATCTGGTACGAAACCAAAGATCCGGCTTATCTTTACAGGTAAAATTCAATTACAATATTAACAATAAACGGATGATAAATAACAAGACGAATAAAATGTAAACTGGAAATACTAATTATACTGATCACTTTTAGGATGATGCGGTTATTAGAAAAAAGTTTGGTATCAAGCTACGCGAACTTCCACATCAAAATTTTGCTGGTTCGAACGTACGTAGAAGCCGGACTAATAGCAGCGGCATATTACGCACTCTCCCTCTTAGATTTGAAACACGTGCAAATAGATTCGCTCAGTTACTTGGCAGCTCCTCTGTTCGCACCTCTCGGCTTGTTATCGCAAGCGGGGAGCACTCTCGACAGTGCTGCCAAATTTTTTGTATCAAATTACAAAGATGTAAGTTCAAATAACTAGAAATAGATTCTCAACCGAAGAAGCAAAGTCAACGCAGACGAAAATGCTTCTTTCTTTTTCTTTTTCAGAGTGCCGACCACCTGACCTTTGCTTACAAATATGGAAGCTTTTTAAAAATCCGAGAATTCGTAGACCTGCAAAAGCGGCTCGAATTCTCGATCAATTTTGCAACGACAACTATGGATAAAATGTTGCTCGAATTGAGCTTAGCAAAAAACCCGGACGCTCTGTTAGCCTCAATGAAAACTATGCACATCCAACCGCATGAGGATACTGTAAGATGGGACGAGCTCAGAGATAACAGAGACTTGGATGTAAATAAGTTGATAATCAAATTGGATGAAATATATTTTTGTAAAATTGCAAAAAGTTATGATAATCTTTTTTTCATTCTAGGTTGTTAGAAGCTACGAACCATTGTCAACCGAAACTTCAGACGAGCTTCGAATGCGCTCGGAGACTCGCGACTGCATGGTTCGTCTACTAAAGGCGCGCCATCTGATGCTACGAATAATCGGTGCAACGAACAGGGAAGATTCGTCCGATTTGCTGTCAAAGCTCTCCTCAGAACTGAAAACCCTCGATCAAGACGAGGTGCCCCAAGTTTTGAGAAAGTTTGTGTCCGAAGACGGAGCGAGTCGACTGAAGAACCTACTGATTCCCGTAGACGCACTGATTCGGCTCAGAGAAGCACACGAATCCGAGCAGCTGAGCACCGTGGCGCGGTTGGCCGAATCTCTTGCCGTCGCCGGGTATCCGGATGCAAGTTGCATCAAAGCTTTGAGAGCCTCTGCATGTTTGCTGCCACTTCCGATAGGAGATTACGAGAAACCTCTGGTTTACCGGGATGTCGTCATTCGGGCAACCACATGCAGTGAAACAATTGCTTATCTCACTGCGATGTGCATTGCATTCAACCTTTCCAAGACCGGCACATCGCACAAGAAAAATAAGAAAAAACAAAACAAAGAGATTTTGACTAACGAGTCTGATAATGAAAGAATGGTAAACATTGATTGTAATTAGTTCTTGTTATAGATTGACTGTTCAATTTTAATTTTAATTAATTTTTTCGTAATTGTTGTCTTATTGAATTTCTTATCGATTAAATGTATCATTTTAGAATTGGCAAGAGGTGAATATACTTTTGACAGAACGTCTGGAAGGACTGGAGAATCATTTGACGGAACTTCAGAAGATTCATGTTGGAACTGGATTGAAAGAAGAAGACGAGTTCACGGACGTTGTTTTTGATCGCGCACAAACAAGCATTATTCAGAGCTGCAAGGCTCTGAAGGGCCGTACCTTGGCCACGTCGAAGCTACTCAGCAGCTGGCACAGCTGAAGACTTGTATATTTGTACAAAAATCCTGCTCAGATCATGATCGGCCATTAATGTAATTTCCTGTACATACGATTTAATTATAATACATGTGATTCATCGCGACTGTTTCGCCATTCAATTTAAGATCAATTTTGTTGCGAAACTTGGTAACGAAACTGACAATCCAAGCCGGTGAACAACAATTAGCATCGCACATTTTTGTTTTTCCTTTTGATGATAAAACAAAATAACATCATGTATATACGTTTATACACTGCCGCTCCAAATGCTGCGATGCATTCGAATAAAATCGGCTGTCTCTTTTTTAAATTCAATTTTACAAAGTGCATTTAGTGCATTTTTATATGTCAAACGATTGTCATCGAAATTTTTGAACGGTTTTTGCATCAAACTTCCAGTGAAGCTATTTGCAATAATTAATTATTTAAAAGTAGAAATGCGATTAAAAAGAAATTGTGCAAACGATAGAAAAAAATTGCAATGTGAAGAAGAAAATTTAAAAGCCGAATCACACAATTTATTTACATCTTATTCGTTTTGATGGTTGATTTTTGATTGCGCCCACAAATCGGTTGAGAAATTGTCCAAAACCGTCGAACCTTTTTGTGCCCTGAATTGTGGTCTCCGTATTCAATTTAACGCGCCTTCCATTTGATTTGATTGTTTGTACTTGATTCAATGCTTATTAAAATATATTGATACGAATCCGCAGTTTTTCATTATAATTTTTTTATATTAAATTGTAAAACATAAATTAATTTTTTATCAATAATCAAATAATATGAAAACATATTAAACAATGAAAAAATAGTTTTTTTGATGTTTTCAACTGGTAGTTAACTAGTTTTTCCTCAAAGCCACAGATTTTTTGTGACCAAATCCAAATAGTTTTACATACCTGTACTAAAAGTACAGGAATCTACTATATCAATTGTTGGTAAGTGTGTCCGGAGAGACCGTTCGACAGAATGTAAAAAAAAAAAAACAAAATAAAACAAAAACACGAACATGGATGTGCTGAAGCCAGAAGTAGTTTGGGTTGACGGGAGATGTTACAGATTTTACGAAAGTAAGTTGTACTCGCATGACATGGATCTACAAGCGTACAGGGAGGATGATTTTGATGACAACTACGATTCAGAAGAAGAGGAGAAAAATGAAAACATTACAATTTCTCAGCTGCCGAATGGAAAATTTTCGCACCTCCTCGATGTTCCAAAGTATGTTTATTATTACCTACTAACTAAAGGTCAAATTTAAATTTTAAATTTCACTTTTGTTCCTGGCTCAAAGTAATATTTTAATTTCCTTTCAGCGAGTTTTATCCCTTCATAATTGGAAGGGAAGGATCAACAAAGAAGAGATTAGAATCGGAGACTCAAACCATAATCGTGATCCCAAGGCATGGTCAGAATGGAGACATAAGTGAGAGATTTGTAGTGACCTGCGAAAATAGAATCTCTTCTTCTTTGTCTATAAAGGAACTTTTGTTTTTAGTTATAACAGGAGCCCGGCGCAAGAACGTCATCAGCGCTCGAAACAGGATAAACATGATCATAGAATCGTCCCGAAGAAAACTGCGGTTTACCCATTTCATCTCCGTTCCTCTGGTGACGGACTTGTTGAAAGCAAATTTTGAAGAATTTAAGCACAATGTTCTCACGAATATCGGAAAAAATAAGAGGAACATCTGCGAGGAAGTTTTTACCCTGGCTGAAAAACTTCATATAACAGTCTGCGTCATGGCATTGCTTAACGATAAAGAGAGGGATGAGGCTCGAAAAATTTTACATTCTTGCAAAGAAGATGTTATTGAGTAATTAAAATTTAATTTTTATATAATTATAATTATAAATTGATTATATAGTTGTAGTTATTATACAGTTATATAATTAATTGTAAATTAATTATATAACTGTATCAAGCGACGAGGTTACATTGATAAGAAAATCTTTGCATCTTGTTTTCAGTCGAGCAATCGATGAAGGTCCAATAAAAGTAATCGTAAAAGGTGTCGAGATAATGAACGATGATCCTGCGACAACGTCGATTTTGTACGCTGTTATTGAAGACCCGTCAGGGCGCTGTCAAAAACTAGTGGATGAAATTAATCAATATTTCATTTCAGCAGGTAGTTAAAATTTTCTAAGGATCAAATATTGTTGCTAATTTGAACATAAATGTTTCTTTTGTATAACATTTCTTTTGAAAAATTGGTGGATTAGTTTTATTACTTAGAAATTTCTTAACTCTTCTACATATGAATGCAAATATGGAAATTTGTTTATTTCACATATAAAAACAATCTTTCGATTCTATTAACTTAACTATTTAACTAAAATTAAATTTTATTGTTTAAAATTTCAGGTCTTTCATATAACGAGTTTGGTCGAAAGAATGTGAAGATGCACATGACATTAATGAATACAAAGATGCTAAAACCCCCGGGCAATAATTTTAGAAACCAGAAACGTGAGACGTTTGATGCGACAAAAATTCTCGAGGTAAAATTTAAATATTTCCAGTATGTTTGTAAAAATGTAATTTAAAAAATTGCAAACAAAAGTTATACAATTGAACTGAGTTTTAAACCGTCGAATTATAAAAGAAAGATCGCACTGATCTCAATTGAAAAGCGAGAGAAAGGTTTAAAGTAAAAATAAATTTAAAAATAGACACTAAAGAAATAATTTATTTATAGGTGTACAAAGAAACGTATTTTGGCGAAACGACGCTCTCCTCGGTTCATCTGTCACAACGCCATGCATTCGACGAGAACGGTTACTATCAGGCGACCGAAGTGATCAGTCTAACTTAACAACGTCGAACTGAAACAATATATTATATATTTTTTAAAAATTACATTTCATAATGCATATCAAAATATAAGAATTTGAAAATTGTTCATCTGCGTTGTTGCTAGCCTGAGTTTTGAACGTCATTAGGTAATCTTATCGTCGGCGATAAATTTTGGGGGGAAAAAAATCGTCTGTACTCATTTATTTAAGTTTCAATGTTGTTCCGACGAGTGAACAAAATTTCATCTTAAAGATAAAACAGTTTTATGACAAATTGCTATCAGATCAAACACGAGCGATAATGGGACGGGTTCCTGTTGGACATTCAGTCTGGCCGAGGTGTCGAGGCGTGAGGATGACACGAGACTGATCACTGAGGAAGTGCGATGATGAAGCCAAGCGAGAAGAAGCCCCCCGTGGGCAACGTGGGGTACTATCATTCGCACAAGTACCACTCGATCGAGCCTCTTCACCGTACGTAAAATCGTTCTTAAGATGAACCGTCTATTTTTAACTCCTTCATTGTTTTTGCTTTCGATCAGACGCGATGTTTTGTGCAACAATCATAACGTGCCACGTAAAGCGCAGATTAATCTAACTTCTAGATAAGAAAACGTCTCTTCTATTTCTCAACGATAATGCTGCGATGATTAATATATTGTGTCTGTGCGTTTTATTTCATTTATCTACTTTGTTTTCTGTTTTTCTTTGAGCAAAAAAGCACTGCATGATTTTTGCACAGACAAAATCTCTCCTCCGCAATTACGGTTCGACGTTGGAAATAAATTTTAAATTATTATTATTTACAGATCATTCATCAGAGAGCTGTGTTTTTAAAGCTGGAGGTATATACTAATCCATAGTTTTGCAGCTTCCATTTTCTCCTATACCGATGGCTCATTTTCATCCAGTTGTAAAGTGCAACGATGCACTTTTGCCAACATATTTCTGGCACTATTTTTCAAAATCATTTTTACTGACGTTTTTTTTTTATTTCGCTCAAGACGTTTGTTCGAATACAAGTGAAGGAAATTTCGCGTTTTGATTCTTGTAAGTATTTCAAATTTAATCCAATCTGAATTTTTCATTTTCTTTTATTTATCATTTTTTTATTTTGATGACAATTTTTTTATCTTCAAGAAAAATTGTCTGAGATACTGGCTGGAAATGAGCGATCGGGTTATAACTTTTTATAACCCACTTGGCTGACAATCTACTGTTCTAAAATCCAACACCTGAGCTTACCAATATTCGCCACCAAAAAATCTGTTGAACTTTCATCTCAATCATCCATAATTACCCAAAAGCTGACTTTTTTACTTTTTTTACTTTTTTTTTAAATTGAAATCTTTTATCTTTTTAAATTTAATAAAATATTAACATGTAGAAAAAAAATTATGCAACAAAATATTGATATTAAATTCGAAAAAACGTTTACAAATTAAAATTAGTGCTCAGATTAGTAATAAGCGCCAAAATAAGCGTGCATTGCGAAATTGCAAGCCATCCGGAATTGTTAAGTCATTATCAAGAACATTGCAGAGCACGCGATCATTATCATAATCAAAGAGATAAAAAAAAAGGTCGCAGATGTGAAATGTGCCGCGTTTAAGTAGACGACCAGAAAAGTCAGCTTTGCGTGTAAAAAATCCGTCGTTTTACTCACGTCTCCTTTGTAACACGTTCAGGTAGGATGACTGGTACTCGTCGAGTGGTCCTGTTCTGTGTGCTCGTTGTCTTTTTGCCGGCTGTGCTTTTGATTATCCCACTTTACATTAAAAACAGCCTTCTTGCTTCCGTCGCTTACGATCTAATTGAGTCCGATGTTCTGGAAATCAGTCAGGGGATATCCAATGTTTTCTGTTCTGTAAGTTTTTCCATCTTATTCAACGTTGTAAACTTGATAATACAAAAAAAAAAGGTTTAAAAAAGATTTGCACTTTCCCTAAAACTTATTATAATAGATAATTGTTCATTTAATCGATAGATTTAATCTATGAACAAAAAAAGGTTTTGGTAATTGATTTAATCTTATTCCCCGGTCATTAACTTACATATTGTTTCAGGAACATAATTTGCATATGAATGGATCGGTATTCAATGCGTTTCAAGTTTATGAAAGACCCGAAACGACCTCCTACAGAAAGCACATACGGTTGAAAAAAAGTATGGTATTGCCTGACGATACCTTGGAGTATTGGGGATTTTATCTCTGGAAAGGGGCGACTGTTGCCCTATCACTTTGTTCCAGGTAAACATTTAAAAAAGCTATGCCAAATGTAAGAAGATATTTTAATCGCTGAATTTTAGATTTGAAGGAGCTTCAATTTTGGTGGTGAAAGGGGAAAAGGAGCTGCGGACCTGTGGGATGTTGGATCATAACAAAAACAAAGCCTTGAAAACGGGCATCTTTTTACCAGAGGCCAACCAGGTAAAAATTCTGTTCGAATCTGATGCACAGGAGATAAATTCGAAGGAGCACGCAAAGAGAAAAGAGTCCACGACGACGGACGAGAGAAATTTTACAACAGAAAAGGGTACGGCTGTGAAAGCACAAAACAGTTCTCGGAATTCGAGAAATGTTGAGAAGAGTAAGCTCCTGGATAAAAATGAAACAAAGGTCCAAGCCACTCCGACGAAAAAAAGCCAAGTTTCGAAGAAAAAAATGAAGTTGAAGGAACTTGAAGAGGAGCTCAAAATGGTCAAGGAGGATCTTGCCAAGGAAGAGATGGAGATTGAAAGTAAGACAAGAAAATTTGAAATGACAGAAATAATTAGTTACAAGATATTTTAATTATAAAATGTTTTTTTGGTCCACTTTAGATATGCCAATTATAAGGAAACGTCGCAACAATCTCGCTCAAAGTCCAGCGGTGATGTCGGGTCAGGGAATAAGGCACGGAGGGAACAACATAAAAAATCTCACAGAAGACGAGTCCTCGATCTCGAGTTTTGAAGACGGGCTGCTGACTTGCTACGAGGGCCACGTTTTGGTCTCGCAAGAATTCGACCCTTCTGAAAAATGCCTCGACGTCAATTACCTAATGACGGGGAAGCACATGCAGACCATCCACAACGTCATTGAGGACGGTTACTATTACTACATCTTTTACAGTGACAATGACATCGTTTCTAACGATATCCATGCGGTGTTTGATATCTATAAGCCAACCCTGCAGTATGAGAATGTGACAAAAACCTGTATCAACCAGACGGAGTGCCACTTTGTCTTAAACCTTTTCTCCAAAGACCGAGTCATCGTCGAAGTTCCAACTAGGGACGGAATTGAAAATGAATCTGATGACATCTTTCGGCTTGTTTCTGAGTGCGAGCCCAGGATGGAGATCTATGCCATCTTCCCAATCGCGATACTCATTTTTGTCCTCGGATGTGCATTTATATGAAAGATCTAAACGAATTAACAAAATTTGAAAGCGAGAGAGAGAAAGAAAGAATGAATGAATTTTTGAAATTCCGGAATGAGATTTGGATTATTTATTTTGACTGGTGTGATTGTGTACGTTGTGGGAAATAATTTTTTATTGTTACAAATATTGTTAGAACGAAAAATAATTGTTTTGTACGCGGTCCTCTAAAGATGTATGACATTTGTACCAATTTTTCTCAAGAAGATTTTCCAGAAAATTGTGAACCATATTTTTTGGTACCAAAATGTTTACACGTTGATACTCATACATTTTTATTGTTGCAAGAGTTTGTGTACAGTTATTGTATTTTTGTACAAATAAAAAAATTTTTACATAAAATAACAAAGTTTATTTACAAATCAGAGATTTATTTACAAATAAGAGACGGACTTTGAATTATCAATTCGTTGAAATTTAATAATTAATTGACACAGATCCATGAACCGCTGAAAGTTAAGTGACTGATGAAAATTCCAACCTGATAAGAAACAACTATCAAAAGACAAATATCAAGAGATATAAATTGCATGAAAAACGAGAATCATTCAGTATATTAAAATCATATTCCCTTCTTTTTGTAAATTTCATAACGTAACAAATGAAGAAAAAAATGTATACAGTTTCAGAATTTCTACTCGGAACGATTTTGAAAATGTTGTTTTCAAAATTGAAAGAAGCTGCAGGTTGAATTTAAAATTTCGCGCTTTTGACAGGTTCTTTATCTCCCACCATCGGTCATTTCTCTCTCTGAATCAGGCTGCTCAAGCTGCTAAAGCAAGGCACACGGTCATATACTCGGAATCCTCGATCTCCATTCGTTATCCCTTCGGTTAGCCTCGGTACCGGAAGTCACGTGACTTGCCAGCGCGCAAAATCGTTCAAAAGAATCTCAAAATTTACCGAATGCTGGACGCTAAAAATCATTGATTGTCGTCGAATAAATTGCGCGAAATGAAAATTGAGCCTGTCCAACGACCCTCGGGGTTAACGGAGGATGAAAATCATCGGTGAAAAGTCGAGTCTGCCCCCCACCAATCGGGCGACGCCAGCGCCACTGCCGAGAAGTATAATTTAGGCTGGCAACGCAACATATATTATTCTTTTCGAACAACCGTGTCGTGTCGAACCATGTCTTTTGATTCCGAGCGAAGGTAAGTGGTGACTTTTTGTTCGAAACGCGACGCGAATCCGGCCGAATTGCACGTCGAATTGTCGCCGCCGGCACGGCGCTTCGGGACGTTAAAAAATCGCCGTCGCGGCACTCGCAGATGGAGCGAAAACGCGAGCCAAGTCGTGAGCACCCGTCGCCCGACTGACAACATGGCGTGCTACGGACAGGTTTGTCACGTTGTCGCGCTCTGACCACGCCGCGGCCGTTTTTAATCGCAACCACGCCCGGCTCTCGCCGAGCTCCCCGTGGTCGTCGGATCCGTTAGCTTTCATTTTCCAAAACAAAAAAAATCCAATAATTACATCCGGCGCGACATTTTTCTCACGGTTAAAACTTTGGTCATCGTCAAGGGGGGGAAAGGAGGGAGGGGGCGATTTTCCGGGACCCTGAGATCGCGCGAAAAGTGGTGTCCCCCGGGGGGGTCAGGAACAATGATCATCGCCCCGCGAGAAGCCGCACGTGTTCGCGCTGCGTCATGACATCGCTATGCGCATTCATTGTTTACCGCCCAGCAGCATTTCCTTGTCAGAATCAGCCGTCCCGCGGCGACCTCGCCGATGACCAAACTCGGCTTGGTGCTTCGTAGCCAGTCCTCGAGATCGGGTCGGACCCGCCGACGTACGCCGTTAATTTCGTTTTCGAAAGGAAAATGGTTGTCAGTGGCGGCAAATTTGAATCTAGGACTTTGGCATGTCCTGATTCGCAGCATTTTTCACCCAACGCCAACATTGATAATCCAAGTTTGATCGTTGTTCATTGTCGTTTAACTCGAATTCGGTTTCCGGTCGACCTTCGAATACCGTCCTTTTACTTCTTGTTTATTTATAACATTTTATTTATTATTTATTCTTTATTTTTTATTTATCTTAATTTTTTATTTCTAGCGGTCTCACTTTTTGTCGTTCAGATATTCTTTAAGATTAATTTTTTTTATTTTTTTTTTTTTTAATTACTTATAATGTAATGAAATTTTAGATTGAATCAAAAAAACCTTTGTTTTAATTTGAAAATTTTTTTTCAACTTTCAGAGGCAAAGATTGGCCAAGCGATTCTGAAAATGGCCCAAGCGAAAGTGAACATCAAATTAGCGATGGCCCGATCCACATGGAGCCCGATGGCACTATTGAAACCAATTGGAGTATTGTAAGTTCCCCCCTTCTATCAACGATTACTTCATTTTTCATTAACATGATTCTCATATTTACATTCATAATTAAACTTTTTTTTCTATTTTTAAATCATTACGTTTTTTGTTTGTACAATTAGGAACTGTAATTATTAATACAATGATTTTCATTTTTTACATACGGAATCCAATTATTTTGAATAAAACTCTTGACAAGACTGAAATGATGGAATGTAAAGTTTTATGATATAAAAAGTTATTTCGAACTTGTATAATTAAATTTTGGTTTTATTATTCACCAAACTTTGAATTCAAATTTATGAATTTAATTAATTTTTTAAACGGAAACTTGACTTTTTTGTTCAAGTGTAACAATTTTTGATGGTTATTTTGCGTTTGTTATTCAGGTCATTGACAACTTCGATGACATGCAACTGAAAGATGAATTACTTCGTGGAATCTATGCATACGGTTTTGAAAAACCCTCAGCTATTCAACAGCGTGCCATCTTGCCTTGTGTGAAAGGTCATGATGTCATTGCTCAAGCCCAATCTGGTAATTTGAAACTCCGATCCATCCATTGATTCAAATCAATTTTTTTTTCTTATTGTTTGCCTTGTAATTGATACATTTTTTTAATTTTCATAGGTACGGGTAAAACTGCAACATTTTCCATTGCTATTTTGCAAAAAATTGATACTGAATTGACCGAGTGTCAAGCTTTGATTCTTGCTCCCACTCGTGAATTGGCTCAACAGGTAATTGATCATTTTTTGATCATTTATCCAGTAAATTTAATTTCTATAACTTATATTATAAACAAAAATTGTTCTGATTGTCATTATTTTCGCTTAGATTCAAAAAGTCGTGATCGCTTTGGGCGACTTCATGCATGCGCAATGCCACGCTTGCATTGGTGGCACGAACGTGCGCGAGGACATCCGCAAATTGGAGCAGGGTGTACATGTTGTTGTGGGCACCCCAGGAAGAGTGTACGATATGATTCAACGACGGGCACTCCGCACAAATCACATCAAGTTGTTCGTACTTGACGAAGCCGACGAAATGTTGTCTCGTGGTTTCAAGGAACAGATTCATGATGTCTTTAAGCAACTTCCCAATGAAGTGCAGGTAATGATCAAACAAACACAGCAAAATAAACAAAAAATCTTGAATTTAATTTTTTGGCATTTTTAATTTATGCTTGCTCATCTTAGGTGATCCTTTTGTCTGCTACAATGCCGAAAGACGTATTGGAAGTGTCAACGTGTTTTATGCGCAAGCCGATTCAAATCCTTGTGAAAAAGGAGGAATTGACACTGGAAGGTATCAAACAGTTTTTCATCAACGTTGAACGTGAAGACTGGAAACTCGAGACTCTGTGCGACTTGTACGGAACTCTCAGCATCACACAGGCAGTCATCTTCTGCAACACGCGTCGCAAGGTCGACTGGCTCACGGAAAGCATGCGAAGTCGCGACTTCACCGTTTCCGCCATGCATGGAGACATGGACCAACGCGAGCGTGACCTTATCATGCGTCAGTTCCGTACCGGATCATCCCGAGTTCTCATCACGACCGATCTTCTCGCTCGTGGTATCGACGTACAGCAAGTCTCTCTTGTTATCAATTATGACTTGCCATCAAACCGCGAGAATTATATCCACAGGTAATTTTGGCAGATTATTTTCAGTTTTAGATTTAATGTAAATTTTTAGATGTGACAACTTTCAAGTTGTGGATAAAAATTTGATTATGAATTTCAACTTTATGATAAACAATCGAGGTGCTTGTTTCAAATTGAACTGATTGAACTTTTCGGTATACAGAATCGGACGTGGTGGACGTTTCGGTAGAAAAGGAGTTGCGATAAACTTTATCACAAGTGAGGACAAGCGAACGCTTCAGGACATCGAGGAGCATTACCACACCAGCATCGAGGAGATGCCTCTGAACGTAGCCGATTTGATCTAAACAACAAGAGTCAAACGCGCAAAGACAACTGTTTGCAAAATAAAAAAGGAAACCAATACAAGCAGCGAAATATCGATTGCCTATAATTATAAAAAGAACATCAAGAAAAATTGCAAATAAAATACAAAAAAATCGAAACAACACGAGAAAAAAAGCAATTACAAAAAAAAAAGAAACTTCAATTGCGTATAAAATTAAGACATTTACATTTCCAAAGACAAGAGAAAATCAATTCGATGGAAAAAAATCAATCAGACGAAATTAGAAAACGGAGCTGTTAGCTGATCTCTCACGGCGTGACGCGAATTCCAGGGGTCGGTTTGAGAATGCGCGCGCGGATCATTCCGGGTTCGTTTGTCGTTTTTTATAAGAAAAATAAGGAATAACGTAAGCCAATTACCATATTACTCGCTAATCGCTAATCATAACAGAGAAGTACAGAATCCAAAAATTAAAAAAAAAAAGAAGTCACTTTTTAGATTGATCGGTCGGTTGACTTTCAGCGGCCGGTTAATTGATTATTGTCGAATATATATATAATTATTGCGATACACTGGTTGCAATCGTCAGAGAAAAATAATTATATATATATATTTATATATATATGAAAAAAACTTAACGAACAAAACGAAGGGCAAAGATGAACTGATGCCAACCGTGAACCTTCCAACTGATTCTTTTCGCGACTTTCGTTTCGGGGCTCCATTCATGCAAAAATAATGAAAAAAGAAAAAAAGATTGAAACAAATCATAGTCCAATTTTGTACATTAGCTTAAATAAAGGTGTCACTCTCTCTTTCTTTATCTTCTAATTTCTTTCGAATTGCTACGATCGCAATGGTATTTGTATCTCTCTCTATCATCGTCTCTCTTTCAGTTTTTTTCTTTTTTCCCCTGCTTCGGAGAGATAAAAATATCAGTATTTTTTGTCATTCAAACTTTTATTCCACGCTGATTTTTCGTGACTTTCAATCTAAAACCGATACCGTTTTGAACTCAGCGCAAGCGTTGTCCTGCTTTTTTTTTACCTCACGACCGTCTCTTTAACATGCTTCCAGAAATTTTGGTTTCATTGGTTTTTGAGCACTGTTTTAAGTTTATTATTTCTTTGATCAAACAGGACCGAGATTTAACGTCATTCAATCTTGTAAATAGACATAATTTACTTAGATGATTGATTGCATTAAAAAAAAAAAAAAAAAAAAAAAAAAAAAAAAAAAAAAAAAAAAAATTTATTCATTCGTTTTTTTTTATTTTTTTTTTTTTTGTTCTTACAACTTCTTTTTTTTTCTTTCTATGATTTTTTTGGTTTTTGGGTTCACATTGTGAAAAAAAATTGAAAGTAAAAACCTTCGAAATTGAGTTTGTTATAAACATACACAATCTGACTTCGCGAAAAATTTTTTGACTCGTTGCGGATTCGGAAAATGATAAAATAAAAAAGGTCCAATTATAAATTATTGATTGACGATTGAAATATAAAGTTGTAGGTATTTGTATGCACACGGGAGAGTCAGATGGTATCGGATACTTAAGCATTTGCTATGTTTTTACACATTACAACTGAATGTTAATTAGCGTGTACATTTCTGAATATTGTAGGCAAGTAATTGTGCGAATAAATATTTATTCATGAAAGTTTTTTGCAGTGTTTTTGAATCAACAAATATTTTTGTCTGTCAAATCAATTCAACGTTAAAAGTTAGGAAAGTTTGAGGAATGATTGAACTTTTTTAAAACAAAATCCAGAAAAAAAACTTGTACAAATTTGAAACAATCCGAAAACCAAAAAATCATCTCTAATTTCCTTTTTTTCATGATAAATTTTCCTTGCTCATTTTGCTATTTCAGCTTCATATCTCAAACTTTACTTTCATTTTAACAAAAAAAAAGTTGCATCAGTTACGAAACACCTAAAATGTTGTTGTCTTTGCAAAAGAATCAGTTGGAAATTTTCATTGTTTTTAAAACTTTTTTTTGTACGTACAAACAATACGATTTGTTTGATTTATGTTAACCTTATTTTTGGATCTTTAACCGGTATTCACACCTGCCTGTAGCAACAGTGACATTTTGGAATTTTACATTTCGGCTTTGCCATCTTGGCGTTGACATACCTTTGGACATTGGCCGTTAATATTCAAATCCAAAAGGTAAGTTTTTTAAAGATAAATAAAAATATGAAATATTATTAACTCATGGATTGTTTCTACAATTTCATTAGATAGCCCTTACTTCGATGAAACGGAGATTAAACAATTAAACAAAAATTCAAAAATATTGAGAATTGTTATTTTATGGAAATAGTTTTTCAAATTGAACATGGATCAAAGGCCTTAGTAATTTTACTAAGTAATTTTGAGAGAAAAAAAATTAATGTACAATATTGCTTTTATTTCATTCTGTTCAACTGTTTTTATACACATTTACATTTTATATATACTTTAATAAATTAAAACGGTCGAAGCCTCTTAAAACAGAACCCCGAATACTTTTTATAACCGCTTTAGAACAACGATATGTCTTGTTTCTATAATCAAAACTTTTGGATGACACAATCACATTAATGAAGTTATGTTGAACTTATAAGATAATGGCACACGCCAATATCAAGTTTCTGGTATGAGTATTTTCATTCTCCCGACATCATCTTTTCTTGAAGAATTTGATGGTAACATGCCTGTGAAATATTTTTGTTACTTTTAGATTTGTTTTCATAATTTTTGTTTCTTATTTTAACAAATAACATTTTTAATTAGCTTCGCTTTACCTTCAAAGTTGTAAACATGTGGTCAATTTCATCATTCTTCAAATGGGGCTCCATAAAATCGTCGATGAACTGTATTTCACTTCCTAGTTGCAAAACGCTAGCTCGAACGACAATGAAATAAAAAATAGGAAATAATTCATCCATCGATAACAAATAATTTGAGCCTAGCTTACTATTCACCGTCTGTAAATAAAAAAATTAATTGAACAACGTGGTTAATAATGTCAAATTTTTGTTTCAAAATTGTTTCATACTTCTTTGATTCGTTGAAAAGTGTTTCTTAAAACTATGAGTTTTTCAAGCGGTGCAAAAGTTGTTTTCAATTGTTGCAAAGTTTCTATAGCTTCGCTGAAAAACGTCCCTGACTGTTTTGATTCGTTTCCGTCTGTCATAAAATTGTCATGAAATTTCCTATAAACAAATAAGATCATTTCAAATTCATTTCAACTTTCACGTACGGTAAAAATGTAAATTTCATATCGAATTTTAAAATTCACTTTTCGACGCCCAAAAATGCCATCAGTGTAACATCCGGTTGCTTATTCCATTTCATCAATCGTTCCCAATAGGCGGCATCGTTCTTCTTATTGTGCAGCGCATAAAGGACGAACAGAACTGAATACACACGTTGCAGCATAATCGGATAGAGAATAGTTGTCATACTGACAACGAGTCTGAAAAACATTTTTAAAAATCCATCGGGTTATCTGGAAATTCATCAGATTAACTTCTTTTAATTTTTGGTTCAATTACCCTTTCTTCTGTCCTTCAACTTCCAAAATAACATCTTCACTATTCGGAGGCAAGGCTGGAAAGAACAACTTCACAATATCGTAAATCCTTGACGTCATACTTTGAAGTTCAGCGACCGCGTGGTTTAATAACAACGGATGAACCCTAACCCCGCCGTAGCTAGCAGTGTAGACCTTACCCAGGTCATCTAAAAGAGTTCTAAGGGGGTGGAAAGGACAATCGAACGCTTTGGTCAAGTAGCTATGTATCTGCTCATAAACTGGATGGGTCAACTCGTCCCGTCCAAAGCAGAGGATTTTGTTGAGTTGATCGTTTGAGCCGTAACTTTCTTCTTTCGACCAGTCTGCTTCCTGCTTCTTATTATTCGAATTCTTCTCGTACGCTTTTGAGATGATCACGGCAACGTTCTGCCACAACTTTTCTGTTTGCTCCGATTTCTCAGTGCTTTTTGGGTTCTCTGTAACGCCAAGCTGCTGGTAACACTGACGGAAAATCGCCTTCCACTTATGCTCAGGCGGCACACATAGTAACCCAAAAGATCTGAAACATTTTCATCGTCAAGCGTTTTGTAATTAAAATTTGCAAAGTTACAGTTTTGTTTGTTTGACAATTTCTTTGCTTACTTTGGAATGGTTTTTGATTCATTATTTTCACTTTTGTTTATATGCAAAGTAGCTGATACTTTGACTCCCTCGTTCCAGGCACCGGTCATGTTGCCCTCTAAGATATCGCCACTTCGAAAGGTCAAGGCTCCTTTGCCACCAAAAATCCCTGCTGCCTTGAATTCCCCTTCGTAATGTGTTCCATCTTCAAAAACCATTACTCCATGTCCCTGAAAAGGTTTTTCGTGTTCTAAATAATTAGTTTTGTTTAATTTTTATTCTCAATTTTAGTATCATTTATTACCGTAAGTACATCTTGGACGAAATCGCCTTCGTAATAAATTCCGTCTAGAGTGACAATTAGACCTCGACCGTGTTTCGCGTTATTATTCCAGTTACCTAAGTACTTTTCTCCTGAAACAAGTTGGAATAATTAAAGTTCGAACAAAATTAAATTGAACCATTGTTTAAAACTTTATTGATCCTTTAACAATTCATTGTCTAATAAATTGAAAGGAAAATCGTCTGACCTTTCATAATATCGTCCATAATGCCATATCCTTGTTTCACACCTGCCACCCATTCACCAATATAAACAGTCGCTCCAGATGCCATGAAGTGGCCCTCTTTTTTCATACCATGTCCATCTGGTAAACCATCTTTAAAATATCCTTCATACAGATCCCCATTAACGTATCTGAAAAATCCGCCATCAACTCTTCATCTAAATTCATTTCATGAAATAAAAATAAAAGATGAAAATTACCTCATCGTTCCAAAACCATTTTGTTTTCCGTCTTTCCATTGGCCTTCGTATACTCCATGATCGAGCATTTCCATCTTACCAAAACCACTTATTATACCTTTGTAAAAATGACCGTCGTAAAGTGAGCCATCTGTCCATTCGAGTTTGCCTGTGCCATGAGGTTTGCCATTCAACCAACGACCTAAAGATCAAATTTAATCGTTTTATTTTTGTATTAACAAAACTTTATTAAAAATGTTCTGGTTCAATTTTACCGGTATATTTAGCATCCTTGAAAATTGGATGCTTGGTAAAAGTAAAGGAGCTAGTCCTTATGGCTGGAATGTTCATCCTATGTAGATTATTTTCAATTGAAGATTTAAGGGCTTGGAGCCACTCGTTTCGTTCCGTCGGCGTTGGTGTATATAGAACCAAATTGTCCTCTGGCGCAGTCACCGAGAGAGCATTCTGCAAAACAACCATTCAAATGAACCTTCTTTATTCATTCCATTCAGAAATTACATAAAAAGTTCCACCGTGTAAAAATGCAAGTGATCTTGTTATATAAGTTAGCATTCTTAATTTGAAATGGTGCTTTGTCAAAAGTTGCGTTTTAGTGCGGAAAAATATATTGCTCGTTTGTAATATCAATCGGATTCAAAATTAAAGTGTCATGCATTGTAAAAATTTGAAAATTAGTTGACCTGGATGAAAAAAAAAAAAAGTCGTGCAGTTAAAAGAAACATTGAACTAAATCCATCCGTGCACTTGCATAAATACCGTTGTTGCGTTTCTGTTAAGTTTTCGGCGCTGGGTTAGCGATTTTAATGTACCTGCAAAGTATCAGAATCTGACAAAAGTTCTACCCAAAGGGTTGGCAGTGGATGAACAGTGTAAGAGGTACCGCAGATGTGAACGAATATGTCGCTGAGCAGCACGAATGAGTGCGAACTGAAGATGCCCGGATTCTGCAGCGAGATCGGGTGGCTCTTCGAGTCGCGAATCAATCTTCGCTCGGGTGACCGTAGACTCTCGATCAACCGACCCGGGCCTTCCCAAAACGATCGGGTTGTTTCTGCCTCGCGCAACCGCTTGTCCTGCTCTTTCGTGATCAGCTCCCACTTTGTTAAGGCTTTTTGCAATCTCTCAACTCCCATTTTCGCGCCGTTGCATTTCAGTAAGTTTTGTATCATAGATTTGTATCTAAAAACATAATATGAATAAGAATAAATAATAATTTAGTCACTTAGATCTTTTGCTGATGGAAAAAAGGTTCAAATTGGTTACCTAGGCAGTCTATAAAGAGGATATTGCAGAGCTAGGCAAACAGTTATCTCATTAACAGCTTTTTTACTATCATGATCCTTGACGTTATTTCTAAACATCTTGAGCAGCACTTGAGGTGCCTCGACGGTTTTCGCGATGTGCGCGAAACCGTTACAGGATATCACACCGCATATCCTGTTGAGGTAAGATTTGTAAACGGCGATGTACTCGTTGACATTCGCCACGATGACGATGTCGTAGGCCTCGCCGGCCTGGTCGTAGTGGTCCAGCAGGCTCAGCACATTGAGCGCCGTGATGCTCATGAGCTCGGTGTAGCAACGACAGAGCGTCTCGTAAACATTCTTTTGAGCGACAGCGCCCTTCTTTTGAAACGGTTTGATCAAATTCTGATAAACAACAATCATCTCTTCCAAAAATATTTGCTCGCTTATCAAGCTTTCTAGTAAATCGTTGACTGTTTGATTCGATACTATACAACAACTATACGGACCGGAACAGAAGACACGCTTTGAAATGCATTGAGGCTCAGGTACTTCCAGTTTGAAGACTTTACCAGTTTCGCTGAAAGACAAAATTTAATATCCGTTAAACCAATGAACGATCATCTGTAGCTTCCCGGAATAAAAAGATAAGTCCATTTTCAAAAAAAATTGAGTTTTTGCCAATTTTATGTACTTCAATAGAACATTGTTGTAAAATGAAAATTGTGTAGTTTGTTATTGTAATAAACATTAGACTAATAAAAAAAAAGTAACGTGATTTCAGAAATAATAAGACAAGTCCGTAATTTAATGATTATAGAAATTGGCTGACACGTATAAGGCAATGTATTCAGTTTACCGATATGGAACAGTTCGGAAAGTAACAATTGATAAAAGAACTAGTTTTCTTTCAAAACGATATTTTCTTCTGAAATTTTCAAATGAAATCAAAAATAAAATTAACATATTTAAGATTCATTTTTATAAATGAAATCTTAAAACAACCTAAAAACCCTACATACGATTTTCCAGAGATTCGATATAAAAATTTGGATAAATTTCATAAAGATTGAACCAAAAAATTAGAAAAGTTAAAGGAATAATAAGACAAGTCCACAAGTTGCCGGAAATAACGAGATAACTCAAAAGTTTCCAAACTCATAACAATCATAAAAACTTCCCCTGTTTTGTTATGTAACGAAAACATTTTTTGCTTTACAAATGACTCTGTATTGTCTTTGACAAATTGATTTTCAAAAAGTTTAAACGTTAATAACTCAAAAATCCAAAAAATGGACTTATCTTGTTATTTCCAGAAGCCACAGATATATTTTTCTACAAAATTACATTTTCAATTTTAAATAAAAAAAATTCACCTATACTTTCCCATGGAAAAAATTCCATGATGCATAATGACAAGACTACAACTAACTCCTGCTGCGACGTCCTTGGCCCTCTCCTTGGAGCAGGTGTTGGTACGAAACAGCTGCGGCGAACTCTGGTCGTTCTCCGCCTGATCGAGGACCTGTCTGTGATCGTTCTTGCCCCAGCAGAAGACCCGGCCATCAAGGGTCATAGCAAGGATATGGTAATCGCCGCAGGCAACCTTTCTGATCCCGAGCAGGTTGAGTTTGGAAACAAGAAAAGGTCTGGGTCTGTTGATGAGGTCGCCTGTACCAAGCTGTCCGTGCTTAACGTCGCCCCAGACCCAGAACTCCGTAGAGAGGAGGCTGTTACCAGCGCGTACGAGCACGTTGATGCGCTCGTTCAGTCCCTGTTGCGAGGACTCGTGGTCAGACGAGCAAGCGCTTGACGACCACGGGAACTCCTCGCAACGCAGACTTCCGCTCTTCTTAAGATCCTCCGCATGATCGTCCAGACTGTCGCTCCCATCGTCGTGCACTTCTGCGATGTCCGAACTGCCGCTCACGTGGCGCGAAAGAGTTTTCACCCCTTCGAATACCAGGTTCGCCATGTTTGAGACATTTTGTTTGATCAGTTTTGTGGGATTGTCGGCGGGATCTGTCGTGGACTCGTCTCTGGCACCGTAGGATGACACCTGAAAATGTAACAAGATAAATAAATTTTGATCAAAGAAAAATATTATTTATCAAGGATTAGACTAAGAATTAACAGGTGTTGCAAAATATGCACGCCTAGGATTGCTCTATCTCCTTCTATTTGATGAGCTCATTTTCTAAACCGGTTAGATCCACTTTTGTTATTACCGAAAGGAAAAAATGAAAATAATCTTTATTCTAACAATTCTTCAAAAAAATACATCATACGTAATACTATTGCGATTTTAAATGGCAAAACGTTTTAACGTTTTGCCAGATGATTTTAAAAGAAGGAAACTAAACTTATTCTGTTTTTAAAGGCACTAGATAACATTTTAAAATTTTATCAATTATTATAATTATTATTATCATAAAGCAAACATTCCTCGAAGTACGGATTCAAATTGAAAATCTTACATTAAATTATCGCAACAATAAAAAAATCAAATTTGTTTTGAATAACATTAATCTTGCAAATTTTTCAATAGTTAGGTTAAAATAGCTTATTGAACTATAATAATAATAACAAAATCATTTAGTATGACAAAAATAAAAGAGGATTCAAGTTTATTATTTCCAATTATTTGAAAAGCCCGCGATTGAAAGAAATCTGTCTCTTGAAATACAGACAGCAAATTGCGCATGCGCGAGTTCTGCCGTTGGCGTTGGCGATATTGCCGCCGCCAACGTTCGAGACACCGACTGCACGATGTTGCGCATGCGCGAGTTCTGTCGTTGGCGTTGGCAAGACCGTCGCTGTCCGCCGAACTTGGACTGACTTTCTGCGCACGCGCGGTAAGCAGTTGGCAAGACTACGTCCGGCACTTCGCTAAGGCATTTGAATACCGTCGTGTGACAGCGCCTGCGCCGAAAACTTATGGACGACGACCGCTTCGTAACCGATTTTAATCGAAGATTTTCAAGAAATAAGTACCGTTATTCAAGATTTGTTCGTTCGGTTAAAAATGCACTTAGCTTAGCTTCGCAAGTGATCCTCCATTGTTGCCCGGCCGCGTATCAACAATGTCGTTTTTTTCTCGCGTGTGATACAATTTCGTGTTCGGTTCTTCGGCTGTGCTTTTTTTCTTGCGTTTGCCCGTCAAGTTTCGCGTGTTTTGTGGAGTGTTATGTGAAGTTTGTTGTGTGTAATGCGAAGTGCAAATAATTCATGTTAGTGAGTGTTATGAATTTATTAGTGAATGTTATGAACTTATGAGTGCGTCGGAATTGTTAAAATTCACCGGCATCGAAACAGTGTTCGAGTCTAGACAACGTTCGGACAATAATAATCAGTCCAGGATTAAAACAACGTTTGGTCTGCCTTTTAAAACCTTCACCGCAACCTGAGATTGTCAAAAGTAAGTTTGCCCTTGAAAAATTACGTTAACAAACAATTTACGACAAAATACATTTGAACCAAAATAACAAAACAAAGCAAGTAAAGCAATATTGTTTTTTTGAAAAAAAAAGAAAAAAACAATAATAAACCGAGGTAGAAAAGAATTTTTTTATATACAAACAATAAAAGTTATACATATATGTATAAACAATAAAAAGTATCTCTAAAAGTTATTTGCTTTTTCTCTTTAAAAATATTTTACTATGTTGGATAAAAATTTTGGATTTGTTTGTTTATTTTGTTATTTTGCTATTGTTTATTTGTTATTTGTTGTTGAGGTGTCGGAAATTACTGCGATTATAAGTTGTATACAAAAAAAAAACAATTTTCATTCTCTTGTCTCTCTTAGCTCAAAAAATATTTGGCTGGGAAATTCGCAAATAAACTCAAGTTAATTATAATAATTAGATTTTTAAACACAAAAAATTAACAGATAAACGTTGTCATAGTTTTACTCTGTATAAAATACGTGTTTATGAGATACATAAAGTCTGAAATATAGGTTTACAGAGTCGTAGAATGCCCTGGTGGGAGAGACAAGCAGGGGGCGTGCCACCCGTGCAGTACTGCTGATGCATGTGAAATTTTATATGATTCTTATGACATTTTTAACTTAACTTTAATATCTAATAAAAATATTGTTATGTTTTGCACAAAACTTGCTGAAATGCTGTTTTTGGTCTAACAAAGTAGAACGTACTCTTAAACTAGAAATGATGAACTTTTTAAAGCCAGTTTTCAAAAACAAATAATAAAAGTACTCAGTTTATTTAAAAAGGAAAATTGATTTTATTTTAAATATTAAGGCAGCACTTCTACGGCATAGTTTGTGAGGCATGAATCCATGTGGTATACAAATTAAAGTAAAAGACATTCATTTTTCCATTCAAATCTTGAAAATTCAAATTTGACATGAACATAGTGTTTTGTTAATCAATTTTTTTAACAGTTTAGGTTCTAAATCTAAGTGCATTGAAGTGTGAAAACAAAATACTGTTTATTTCACATTTGAAATTCATTATCATTAAAGTCTTAATTAAGACAATATCAGAATGAGTACAACAGTTAAGACTTATCCCGGACTTTTGTAGATTTAGGGTTGAAATTTGGTAAGTAATTTTTGCAAAAATTCAGCTTTTTTCAGCTGGGGATGATTAACCCCTGATATTAACCTGGTTCATGTTACATCGACGCTGCCCAGTGCTTCTAAAAAACTAAATTATTAAATTAGAGTTTGACAAAAAAAAATAAATAAAACTACTTTAAAAATTATGATTTTATTTCATGTAAAAATTGTTTATTATTTATTGAATGATTTTATTTCATTTAAAAAACATGATTGATTACCCAAGACAGTTGCCTCGTAAGAAACTGTTTAGCCGCCTCGGTATTAATGAACAATGCATTTTTCTTCTCCTTTTCGCCGTCAGATTTTTCCAGCCCGTTTGTCATCCTGTTATCCTCCTTAGAGATACTAGATATGCAGCTCACCGAGTCGTGGAGGTGCATCCCCGGACACGTGTCCGAGGACGTGACACTCCCCGAGCTCGGGATCGTCGCAGACAAACACTGCGGACACGATTTGATAAAGACCTCCTCCTCAAGGTCGTTCTCGCTATCCGTATCTTCCTTCGCGGTGCGGGACAGCTTGCGCAGCACCACGGCGCAGAAATTTGCCCCGCACATCACTTCCGACACCACTCGACCTTCAAAGAAGGTCACCTTCCTCGGTTCTGCACTCTTGATGTCGATCTGCGGCTGCTCTCCACTTGCCCATAGTTGACCGTTTTCTGTCACGTACAGCGCTCCCGTATCGTTCACTGATATCGCTTTCACTTTGCATACCTCATTTTCTTGTTTGAAACTGCAAAAGAAAGAGCAAAAATTGTAACATCTCAAGTTTCAAGAGAACAAAATGACCTATTTTAAATTAAGATCCATTTTCGAAATATAGTATTTTATCATGTTTTTGTTTTGTTTGGCTGATTTTATTTGTTTGAGGTTGATGTTTTGTACACACCCATGGATGCAACATTTGGACTCCTCCTTCAAGATAAGAGTGTCCTCAACTTGGAGACCAGTTGGATTGATTTTGGAAACCGAGCCGTCCTCGTTGATGACAAACAGGTGCTCGCTGTTTACCGCGATATCGATTGCATTGAACTGCGCTTTATTGAAAGTCAAGGTGGCCTGGTTGTCCGTGTCCACGCGTACCTGTCCGTGATAGAGCTGCCGCGACGTCGTGACGACGTAAACGGTGTCCCCGATGGTCAACATCTTGCTGACGGTGCCGTGCAATGAATCGGCAAAGACATAGCGCAACCGATCGGCGCCTCGCCAGAGGTACATCGTGTGTTCCTCGTTTTGGCACATGGTGTGACAGTTGACGGATTCTGACATCCTCTCTCTCCGCTCGACTTGACACTGCGTACTCGACCAGTCTTTTCTTTGTCATATTATCAGCGATATCAACCCGCCCGCAGTTACATCCAAACAAGCGCCTTTTGTCGCGCCGTTATAAATTGTATTGCAAACACCCCGTCCTGCGCGCGCTCCTGATCCCGATTTTTATTTGCAATTGTCGCGTGACTCACGTTCTCACGCCGACGGTGTCATACCGAGACGGAGTTTTGACAGTTGCAAAACACAGAAACACCTGCGCACACGACCAGAGACGAATCCCAGACTGTCCCAGACTGAAACGCAAGAGCAGATTTTGTGTTTGACAGAACTTGGCATTCGCTGTTGGTAAACAAGAACTCTGACTTATCTCGCAAAAGTGCAGGGAAAATTCAAACGCGAACACTATTTTTCGGCATTGTTTCATTCTGTTGTTGGTCGTTGTTTGGTTGTTTACAAAATGATAATATCCTGTGACCTTTGTGACCGGTTTTGTTTTTCTCAACCTCCTAATTTTGAAAGAGAGACATGTTGCAAATTTTGTTTTTGTCCTGTTGCATTTTGATTGTACAACTTTTGTTTACAATCGATTTTGTTTTGTTTCTTCGACAATAAAATTTTAGCTGTGTGATAATACGGTGATCTCATGCTTAAAGATGTAGATCTTTGCGAGAGAAGGAGAAAAAACATCATAGGAACACAAGTAGTATTATCGACAACAACTGGCGCCATTTTGTGTTTCAGTTTCGATGGTTTTTGCAGATTTCATAGTTGGACGAAACAAAAACAATAGATACTTTGAGGAGTTCGCGTGAAAGAAGCGTGTGAATTCGAACCCTGCATGTTGACAAAGTGCAGTGACCTTGTGAAACGTTCGGTGAGATGTTCAAGTTGCAATCGTACGCTGTGCTTTGCTCCTAATAACCCGACCCATGGATTACCGATAGTTCTAACCTCGCAGGCACGCGGCTGGTCTGGGACGGTGAGTAGTAACAGATCTCTAAATTGCGATTGCTACTTGTTTTATTTAAAATACAACTAATCATCGGGTCATGTTCGATTTGATGGTCGAGTGATTTTTATTTGCTATTCATAAGTGTCAGAACCATTCAATTGTCACTGATTGATGTGATAATCTCCGCGATGACAAATGGGTTGACAACCTCGCCGACAGATGGCGCACTCTTTCGGTCTTGGGAAACAAACATCCTGCAAATATAAATGTAAACAGAAAACTCGATAAAATTTGTTCGAACAAATTTTCTAATCTTTTATGATTTCATAATCATGAAAACAATTGGATTTTATTTCGTATCCTTAAAAAGGTAAGGATTATAGAAAAATGTTTTTAAGTGCTTGCATCATTTTAGTTTTTTTGAAAGATTGAATTTTTGTTTTCTGTGGATTGAAGATTTTTGGAAAACGATAGATTTAGAGGAGTATAAGGAAAGTAATAAATAATTAAGGGCATTGACGTGGAGCTCTATAACTCATCTAGTCATTTGGAACAGGTTGGGTAATGACGGATAATTGACAATGTAACTCGTTGTTAAAATTCCACGCAAAGGATCTGTTGGACTGGTATGTACAACCTCGATGGCTGTTCGTAGCAAGGTGCAAACATGTCAAGAATGAGATTCATATAATTTTCTATTGTAAAAACAGTTAGATACATCATTTTTAATGTCTTCATCTCTGAAAAATGAAAATTACCAACATAGGTATATTTTGCTTTGAAATATAAAAATAGCTTACATCTTCTGAGACGCAAATTTTCACTTTCAAAATGTCTCTTGTAATTATTGAGTTGCGTTTGCGACTTCTAGATATTCTATTCCAGTCCGGTTAGTCTCAAGTGATCAATTGCAAAATTAAACTTAGACCTCGTTTCTTCATAAATCTATCTAAATTATATTTTCTTTTTTAAAAAATGTTCACTTGTTTTCTTCTTGTAGGGAAAATCGAGGGAAAAATTCGTAGGTATCGACCAGGAAGTTTCAAACCCAAAAATTGAATCCGAGCAAGATTCATGTTGTAGCAGCAATTTTGATTCGCTAAGTATGTTCGCCAAGTTTATTTGTGTTACTCTTAGTTGAGTGCAGTGTTAATTGCATTCTGTAACTGAGAGATGTGAGTGCTCTAGAAGCATTTAAAAACTGTTTTGTGTTGGGCTTCAGTGCGCGCGGCCCTGAACTAAAAGGAATCCCTGATGTCGCAGTTAGTGTGGGGTTCTTTTCAAAGGGTGGTCAAGAGGGTTCGTCGAGGCAGAGCGAGACAACAAATGAAACGGAGAGAGTCAGGTGTTTGACAAACAAAACTAAATAAACAAGCTCATGGATGCGCCGTCCAGTCAACTGCGTCAGTTTTCGCTTCTGATTTCGCTTTTAGAAGCGAGCACAAATTGCCAAAGCCCAAGCGTCAATTGTCATCCGTGGATTGCAATGTACAACTGTTTACATAACAACTTGTAACAAAAAAAGAGAGAGAAAAAAAAAGAGTTGCCGACCGGTGTGATATTAATTCTCGGTTTGTCAAAAATGCGAGTCCAATTTACGGATCATTTAATTCTCATAAATAATATGGTTCATCGATTACGCATGGTTTGGGTAATTGGAAACAGTTTTTGAAAGCCAAAATGAGATCATAAACAAGAACTCGCTCGCTGCGGAACGAACCGAAAAATTATGTGCTCATGCCTGGAGTTTCATAAAAGGTGCGTTCGACAGCAAAACAATTTGACCTGGTCGTGCAGGACTCACACCAAGAGCGAACCCTTCGCAGTAGCATCCACTTTGTCTCGCCGTCCTGCTCTCGCCGACGCATGTCTCGTTCTAACTTTTATAGCCCGGATCGCGCGCACACGCATCAGCCCGGCTAACGACCACAGTTAAGAAGCCAAAAAGGCCGAACAAAGGACGGTTCAATAATTGCGATTGACACCTGGACCTTTCAAGTTGTTTTATTTGCCACGTTTCCAAAACACAGGTACCGCACTCAGTGTGCTTATTAAGGTAAACCAAGTCTCAAGTGAAGTACAAATTAGTCATCAAGTTTAAAAGTTTACTTTTTTGCAGATTATATAAATAAAGGAGCAACGAATTTTTGAACGTGATATGAGAAATCATGTAAAATTATTTACATGCAACCCATCTAAGTTGGATAAATAAAAAAGAATTGTTGGTCGGAAGCAAATCGTTGGATCGTCAATGCTTAATCAATTACACGTTCGGAGCCCAGCGGAGCCAATTTCTAAAATCAACTCCAGGCTGCGCAATTGATTTCCTCAACCTCGCCAAATCTCGACGGAGCCAGCTGCCAATCATCGGCAGAAAGCAGCCCTAGAGTCGCGCGACAACCCCTCGTTGCAAAAGCACGTTGTGAAATTTGTTTTCACGTGGTTGGGCTAAGGTGAACAACGCAAGTGCGAGGGATTATCGAGGATCTTAAGGAGCGAGGCAGATACGATGAAGCAGTTTCATAACCCGTAAGAATTGCGGCCTCGAAAACCACCCCTAGTTACACCACTGGCCGCAATGTTAGAGGGAAAGCCGGGTTCATCCGTCTCTATTTTACGCCGTCCTCGTTGCTCTCGGCGCGAGTGTTCTTATCCTCTACCTATATTATACCAAGGTCTATCCTTCCAGTGGTTCTCTGTCTCTCAGCGCTCGTCTCGCTTGGTTCGTGTAGCCTCGTGTAGGCACAGCATTCCTTTGTCCCTCTTCTTCGCTCTCGTCGACTTCTCTCTCTCTCGCTGCTTCTGAATCGCAGTCTCATCCTCGTTCAACGTGCAGTTCCATTAACCGCCATCCTTCTCCGCTCAACTTGCAGGGGTACTTGGACTGCAGAGAGGTCAGAGGAAATATACCAAGGCAGGTTACGTTATATTCTGTGGCTTGTAGCCTCATATCGTATTATTGTCATGTTTCGCCGACACAGCCAACGTAGAGGAAAGACAAAGAGGGCCGATCCGACGGAGACGGCGCGATCCCAAAGATAGCCTGGTTGGTGCAGGATGAATGCCGAGCCGCTCGAGACACCAACGAGAGAGACAGAGAGGGAACGAACGGAGAAAGCAAGGATGAAAAAAGAAAAGTAAGAAAGACATCTGTTTCCCATTTGTTTTACGCCTTGCTTCTTGCGTTATGTTCTCACTTGGCGTATGAATGATGGGGAGAGGCCAGTCGTTTTCTGCGCCACTCTTCCCTCAAACTGTAGCTAAGTTGACGAGTAATTGAATTTGGTCGTATCGACTCGGCCCGTTCCGATGGACCAACTGGACCGGGCCGCATTCTTTATCGGACAACAAGACGCTCGAAAAAAAGGATGATGGATGTGTATGGAGTATATACGATTCCAAGGAAGCTTTCGCTCTCCAATCTCGTCAGATTAGAACGGAGCCCGGGATGCCTCGCGTCGCTTTTAATGTTCTGACAACGACAGATAAATTGGATTATCAGGATGTTGCAGCTCTGCCTACCAAAGTCTTAATTCAAGACGGCGCTTTTTAATTAAGTTCCAAAAGAGAGACGGATCATTTCATACAGGGGCTCGGCAACTTTTTTCCAAGGGGTCGGGGTCTATTGTTTCTCCGATTCGAGATTAATTAGCAGACATTCGGGGGTACCGAAACTTTTCATCGCTAATAAGCTTTCCGCGCGGTTGTACATCTTTGAGCATATTTCAAGCAGTCGATAGGATAGATTTCCAATTTGCATAACGATAAAATTACACAACGTTTTGCTTCCCGTACAATTCCCCTAATGAATTCTAACATTAACGACTCTCCTCTCGATAATTCAACGTCAGTTCCACTGATTACTTTTATCCCGACGAATTTGCCCGTCAACTTTTCTTCTCAAAGGCAAATCGTCTTTCGCCATCAAACGAATTGATCTTCTCGTAACAAGAAATAACTGTTCAGATAACACATTATTTGAACGGCCATTGCTCGTCGCACGTCCTGAGGTTTGTTTTCATCCGTGTCTCGCAAATTGGAGAAAAGTGTTCGGAAAAGAATTTCGGGTTTATGATTTGCGTTGCGGCGGTCGCGCATAAATCACAGTTATTTATCGTCTAATTCGGTGAAAAGCTCAGCGGGTGAACTTGCTCTCTCTTTATCCCTCTTTCTCTCTCTCTCTCCGCTCGTTGCACAGTCTCCTGGCGTTCCCGACGCGTCATTTCTACCCCCAAGTAACTAACAGCTGTCCCTTACAACTGCGGGGACTTGTGTTTCCATTAGCCAAAAGAGGCGGGAGCGGTCTCGAATGTCCCTGTCCCTGACGGTAGCCACCCTCGTCGCGACCACGCTCTCTTCAGTTGCGATTATTCCTCATTTAACAATTTTTATTTATCAAGGCCTTTTATAAACCGGACACGGGCCAACTCACTGCCGTGTCCAAGTTCAGACGGGGGACGAATTTAACACGCGCCCATGAAAGGCAAAACGGCAGCCGCATCAAAGGTGAATAAACAATTAGCACTAGTTCCCCGAAACTATTCTCGTTTATGAAATGCTTCTTCCCCCCCCCCCCCTTCCTCTCGTCCGGCAAACCATCATTCGCAGCAAGATATTTCCAGACAAAGGAAACAGCTTGGTAAAATCTCCGAGACAAAAATGTGTTGGCAAATAAAGTTTACTAACTAATAGTGCTGGCTTTTGTTTGTTGCAAAATCGTGCAATTTTCAACTTATTTTGCATCTCTCTTCGGTGTGATTTTGTGGGATTTTTTTAAAAGGAATTCTCATACTGATACTATCATTTAAATGCGAACATGATACGAGAGCGAACTACTAAGCGAGCGTGGTGCGCATGAGCACGGCCATCGATTTTACAAACGAAAAAAAAAAAAAAAAGAAAAACTTCCTCCTCGGGATGCCAAAAAAAAACGACCGTCGCACTCGACGATGACATACGGAAACACGGACGAACAATTAGTCAACTGGTGTTTCCATTTTCCAAAACAAAAACAAAAATACATCCATCAAATGAGAGTTGAGATTGTTTGTTTTTTTTTGTTTCAGGATTTAGAGATCAGGTTGATGTTGGGATTGAGAAATAATAATATCAGGAGTTTCGTTGCATGCAAGCTGGTTGTCCTCGTCTATCAATCCTGGTGCTCAAACAGTTCGAAGTTACTTTGCTGTAGGTCTCCCTCATCGCGGTGCAATTCAGCGTTAATGCATTCAGCCGACGATGTACTTATTTCAACTGCTGTCTGGCCTTGATTGTAACACCCTGTATTTCCTTTTATTAACCACGAGGGTGCCGCTGGATCTTCCTTTGCACCGTAATCTATTCGATAATCGCAAGGATGCGCAATCCTTCAGACATCGATTTGTGTGCAGCGAGTTTACTGGCTTATTTGTTTTACTATCTTGTAATACTAGTCGAAGCGAATGAAAACATAATATCCTTCTGCAGAGCAAAGTTATAATAGAGGATGATACAGAATCAGAATACAAATCACGACAAGCTGGATTGTTTCGGATGAAAAGCAAAAAAATGTATCTTACATGGCAAGAAAATTTGTAGTAATAATTCTTAAATTTTTGTGAATTTTTACCATACTGTATCATAAAGCAGAGACAAAATGCCTACATTGTTGGTTTTTATTGAATTCGTTTTTTATTTTAATTTGAATTTAGAATTATAATTATTTATAATAAAATTGATGATAATCACTAATTTATTAATCAAAATAACATTTCTGATAATCCTTACAAAATTAATTCTTATAAAATTTTTATAAAGAAATGAAGAGAAGTTGATTTTATAATTGTTTATTCATAAAGAATTTCGTAAAGAAAGTTTTTAAAGAGAGAAAATTATTTTATTTTATAAAATAACACTTTATAAAGAAACACTTATTTTATTCTTAATAATTACTTGAATTGATATTTCCAAAAATTAACTATGATTAATTTTTATATCAAAAAAAGTAAAAATTACTTTCGGATTGCTTTTTTTCATTTTAAATCGTCCCGCGGATAAAAATCGACCAATAAGGAATGAGGAACGAAAGTGAACTTAGCTTATGGTCGATTCGATTCGATACATGAAGCTAATTCAGGATGCAATGAACTTTTTATTCTCTAGGGACGCGACAAAAATGATTTAGAGTTTTATAATTTTTATTTGAGTGTTCAATAAAAAGTATTTAAAGTTTTAGAAATTTTACTCAAGTGTTTGATAAAAATGTGCGCTGTATACCAGCGCGAAGGCGACACAAACAAACTTTTAGGTTAGGCTTTTTAAACGCAATTTATATAGATGATAAACCGCTACGCGCGTCTGTTGAATTTTAGATTAAACATTGAACAATTTTCTTATAAATGAGAAAAAAAAGTTCATTCAAAAATGCATGCAAATTCCAATTCAACTTACAAAAAAAAAGCATAACATCAATATTTTATTTTTTAGTATCACTTGAGTGATTGATAAATAATTGATCGATTTTTTCGATGTTTAGATGTCATGCATGACAATCACAATTTATTAAGTTTCTCACTCTGTGACCGTTTTGATGTTTAATTATTTAGTCTAATAGTTTGTTTAGATAAAAAGAGCAAAAAAGACAGCGCTTGGCATATAACACTCGTATTTTAGCCAACA